>JASKGM010000557.1:23537-35593 GCA_034509205.1 Ceratonia siliqua
AAAAAAATATTTGCAAGGAATTTATGAGGGCTTAATAATATCGTGAATTTAAAAGTACTGTTTTATTTTATAAGAAATTTGAGGGAATTATATCAAAATTTATTAGCTTTGAGTAGGATTTATAATTTTTTACTTTTAAGATTTGAGAAAATTATATCAAAATTTGCGAAGAATTTGAGAGGAAATGATGATCCCTGTAAGCATGGGAATGTATTTTTTTGACCCACTCAATTATTCCCTCGCCAATTTCTAATTAAAATTCCATTAAAAATATATAAAATATTGAAGAATACACAGATAATGTTAGATTTTGAAGTGTTCTATATAACATTAATTCCAGATATAGGTATCAAGATTCGAAACGCCGGGCTAAAAAGCCATCAATTGTTCGAAGTCATACCTTTTTTCTTTTTTTTCCTGAGATAACTCACATAATTTTTACCAAGAAAAAATAAAACTCACTGATAATGTAGACCAAACTAAATATATATAAATAGAAAAATTATCCAATACTAGTTAAAATGCTCAAAAACAAATATATAGACTCACTGACTTTTTTTTTTTTTTTGGTTTGAAGAGCCTTTTGGATGCACAAAGGCAAGAATAGGAGAAACGTGTTATATATTAATATATACACAATGCGGGGTTTTTCTAATAAATCACATAAGAGTTCACCTTTGAAGAAGACTGAACTCAGTAACATAAAGTACATGGCAATCCCACAAATAGCTAGCTATGATGAAAGATTGACAATTAAACTAATACATGTTATCAATGAAACGACAATTCGTTTTGTTTTCTTCCTTTTTTTGTTCTTCCCATTGTTTTGCTCTCTAATTGGCTGGCCTATTAGAAAGAGGTAAAGCATTCATGTTCAGATGAATTTGAGTCGTCGCAAGGAGAGTGATTGTGTCTACCTTCATAGGTGGTTATCACCATACGACAATCCTCTGACAGTCGTTCAACTCTCTTCTTCACCCTGCAGTTGCTATGGGTGCAGCGATAGTAGCTTCTGCCATATCCAAAATGGAGATGCTCTTTGGTGAGGATATGAATAGAAAAGTGCATAGCTTTAATTTCCCAAAAGCTTCAAAATATAAAAGACTGATAATAAATAAATGGGCTATGCCTTTCCTAAACACATGTAAATGATAGCCCACAAGAATTCAGATTAAGAAAAAAAAACAAGGTTTGAAAGTTTCTTTCTATTATTAAATTGCTCTTTTATTTACAAAACAAATAGAAAATTAAAGAAAATAACCTTATTCTTATCTGTCACAAAAAGCAGTGGCAAACAATATAATATTGAAATTTCAGTTTAATTAAAATACACTTGCTCTTAGGAAAGTAAATTAATAATCCCAATATATTTTCGTTTACTTGTTTCAAACTAGCATTTTGCTAATGAAGGTAAAATTACTATGAAACAAACAAAATAAGTAACATATTCTTTTTGAAGCTTAAGCTTTGCGTAGCATTCCTTCCTTCCCATTTCAATTGATTTATGACTTTCTCTACTTCATCTTTGTTGTATGGAAACAATTTATATAATTCAAGAAGTATCCGTGCTAATCTCTAATACTCAAAGAAAAAGGTGGGGTAATAATTAATTTTCAATTTGCATACTGGTATAAATATATTCTATATGTTTATTATGTATATCATGTTAGCTAGCATTGTAGATTAGATACTAGGACCAACCATAGGAGTCCAGACCACATGAGTGATTAACTTCCTAGTCCTACCCATAGTTTGTCCACAATACAAATAATGTGTCTATTGTTTATTTGTCATATTAGTGTGTGTCTTTCTTTGAACCCATGTCACAATGAATAAATCCTTTACTAAGTTATCATGAGTTCGTACTTGAGGATATTTACTATTGTGATAAATAAACAATAATTACACTATTATGCTGTACTGTGAACAGACTAAGAGCAAGACTAGAGAGTCTATCACTCTTGTGGTTTGGGGTCCTCTGGTTGGGTCCCATGATCCAATCTACAATGCTAACATATCAATTAAAGTTATGAGATATTGTAAATGTCACTGAAAATAAAAGTAGAATGAATTAAAAATCTTAGACAACCACATGCATTCACTATTTTTGTCCTCATCATCCCTAATATTTTCATCTCCATTAAGCCAAAGCACAATTCCAAGTAAACACTTGACGTAAATCATAGGAGAATTTTCAAATTCTTTTTATTTTATTTTATTTTGGACAAAGAGATATGAATTTCCTCAATATAGAAACCTACCTGAGTGCTAATAACTTGTGGGTCAATTGCTATCATACTCATTTCTAAATTTTTAACACATTATACTTTCTTGCTAAAGGAAAAAAGAAAAGAGAAACCAAATTGTCACTTGAATTTCCTTTTCCTCAGTTTCACTAATAAAGTTAACTCAGTTTGGTGCTGCATCCCATTATGAAAGGTTATCGGTGGTTAAACAAAACATTTCAAGTCTCGGCCAAAGTCCCATCATCATTTTTTGACCACTTTCAAGCACTTCATTAATGACACAATGTTCCTGAAGTCATTCCAATAACTTTTCATCTTCCTAATTGCACTTCTAAGTACATATCTTTAAGTGCAATCTTGTAATGATGGTTTGCAACTGAACCCATTTGCCTGGTCTTTCTTAGTTTTATGATATAATGAACAAGCTACCTTGACCGTTTTGCATGCATTAATTAATGCCATGCATGTATACCCCCAATAAACCTAATCAAATGTCCCTTGCCATGCACGCATTATATTTAGATACACCACAGAAATGGCCACAAACTTGCATGTTTTTCTATCTCTTAATTATTATGTCCCCTTTGGTGTAAGTAACTTGGGATTTCATCATACTACTGTTTCAGTATGATTTAGCATGCATGTTTCCTTAAGCAAGCAAGGTGGTTTAAGCTCTTAGGATGTAAAAGTCAAGGGCTAGATTGTTTTAATGAAATCAAGTGAAAAAAGATGGAGGAAGTAAGAAAAGAATCTAATTATTGCAAATTTTTTTTTTAAAAGTAATGGGATAGAATGGGTTAGGATAAGTTCTCAAAACTTTCCACCCTACTCCACACTTCAAAATTCAAAGAAAGTTTTAGGTAGATTTGATGTACAAAAAATAAATAGACTAAACTAATCATAAATTGAATATATGTAAGTTGTATTCTTCAATAGCACCCACTTACATGCTTATTTGTTCATACATTATTTGCTTGGCCTAAATATATTTCATAGATAAGGTCTGTTTAATAATCTCTTCAATTTTCATATCTCTCTAAATTGAGGGGTTCGAAATGGTTTGTCTCTCCATTATTTATTAGACTACTATTTTACCCTTACTATGTATGCATTGAAACTTGAAAAATGTTTCAAAATATATAATATATAAGGGTATCATTGAAAGTTTATACATCTGACCCACTTTACTTCATTATTTATCATCAATTTACTCATTAAACATTCAAATAATAGCTAATGGTAACTCACCATCTTCTGACTCCATCTCATCTTATCTCACTCCATTAGTTACCACTCCTTTCCACTTTCTTCAAAACTCCCAATCATAGCTCTAACTATCCCATTGAGTTGTTATGTGCAAACCCAAAATTAAATATTATAAGATGAATCAGAGATAGTAAAACCAAGATAAGAGTAAATAACTAGTAAAAGATACAGAATATGATTCGTTATTTTAATTTGGAAATAAGGTTTCATATAATTTTGGCAACCTTATGCGTGATCAACTTTTGGTTCTTTCACCATGATATAATATGTTTATGAAAATTCTCAAAAGTAATTTATAATTTCAATAAACTTGAGTTTATATTAATATTCCTAATTTCAAAGGAATTAAATGGGACTTGAGAATTTTCAAATTCACCGTCAACTTTCTCTACTTATCGTTACATCATTTTCAAAGCATCTTTTTTTTTTCTTTAAGTTTATCCTTTGCACAAATCTGAGGAAATTTCTTTATATGGAGTTTATAAGTAAAATCAATATATGAAAATTTATTAAATTGGTGACTATTTTATACCAAAATATAATATATATATATATAAAATGCAATATTACTATAAATATAAATTAGCTTTCGATTCTTTACTTTGTTATCATAGATTTTGTTAAAAACCAGTGGCATGTTAAGCTCATTCACCAATACATTTACAGCTCTGGAGCCACTACATCCATAGAGTTCCTCAACATGGGCTTCGTCTCTAGCACTATGTGGAATAATAAGACTATGTAAGTTCAGGTAATCTCTTCACACACCCTTTGTTTAAACTATTTTTTCTAATTTAATTTGAATACCTTTAATTTTCTTCATTCAAATAGAATGATCTATGCTTATTATTAAAGACGTATTTCTAAATGCTAATAAAATGGACTTAGAGCATTGTGCATTTGGCTTTTCAGGCCCCAGCAAGGAGGAGTTAAGAAGAAGAGGTGAAACTACAATATAATTAAGCTCGATTATTGGAAATTTTAGTTATTGATATATAATTTTATGTTAATTGCTAAATCTAAGGATCAGAATTATATTAAAATTCAAATTAAGGGTGCGTTTGCTCTCACCATTTCCTGTTTTCTTTTTTGTGAAAACAATAAATAAGCATGAAAATATGCATAACTTATACTGGTTTTATTTTCTAGGAAATGGAGTTGACATTTTCAGAAAATATAAAAACTATAAAAAGATGGTTTTGTGTTTTCGAAAAAAGGAAAGCGCTATTTTAAAAATTATGTTCAAATCATTATTTGAAAAATAAATGGATAGACTTTATTATAACCAGTTATTAGACATATTCATCGGTAATTAAGAAAAAAATGAGGTGGGACCACCAAAAACACAAAAAAGCAATTGTTAAGAAATTACATCAACAAAAATTAATTGAAAATGAAAACGAGACTAAAATAGAAAGCAGTCACATTTAAAAAAAATAAAAATGAAAAAGTGAAAACTATTTTCAATAAATGAAAATTGAAAACAAAAATAAAAAATATTTTCTAAAATCAAAGGAACCTTAAATTATATTCATGTTTTGGAGATTGAGATGCATTCATAATTTTATTCACCTTCAATAAACAAAGGCTAAAACGTCAAACTCCTCACCAACTTTGACGTACGTATTTTTAGAAGGATCCCATTTTGTTTTTAGTTGGCTCAATTACACCTTCTATCCTACTAGACTTTGTTAATTTATTGCTTCAATGATCCTCTATTTTACTGGAATAAAATTGAGGGCACATCTTTACAAAAAAAAAAAAAAAAAAGAAACACTCGAGGGCACATGACACTGGCTTTTGTTGATATCATATTCTATAATATGTCAATAGTGATCATTCAAAATTTACCATCATATATAACACTCATATCTCTTTTGAATTACTGTAGAGTAAATGGATACGAATTAAACTTAACATTTTATCTTTTTTCTTCAATTTAAGAGCTCATGCTGATTACCATTGGGTGATAAATCACATATTCTTCATAAAATCTATATAAGGAATGTGAAAGAAACAATTAAAACATGATTAATATATTAGGAAGTCTTTATATATATATATATAATAAACAAGTCTGTAAGCATATAGGAGATTCTTTTGATATTTTACCATAAGCAAATTTGAAGGGAGAATTAACTTCAGTAAATACTAACATAGAAAACTTTATGTGCAAGTGCAGCTTTTTCAGAGAAGGATGAATGTGTGGGAGGACTTTGTCATATTGAACTCTAGGATGGGGTAGGGGACCCTATAATGTACCCTATTGTCAAAACTCTAATAATAATCCACCAAATATTCTCTTCTCACTTATCTTTCCCCCTTTTCTTTCCCTATCAATAATTTATCTGAAAATATTAAACCCAAGCCTCATTCTGTATACATCAACCTTCTCTTCAACAGATTATGACAATATTGAAAGAAATCATCTTGAATCATTCCTTCAGTTTCTTTCAGTACGCTGGAGATTCTCTCTCTTTCTCTTTCTATCTCTGTCTATCGATCAGTATTTTTAATCTTTTGAACTAAATTTAAGAAAGCATTATACCTAGCAATGTTGTGGCTTGTGATATTCAATTTTTCACTACCGACATATACTTTTTCCAAAAGAGACATTTTACCTTCATTCCTCCGGGTATAATGCCTATGATGTAGCTAGTGTACTCAATAATACTTCTAATAATCCATTTGACGGAGACACTGTTGCACACCAAAAGTAGAAAAAAAAAAAATCCAGAAAATAATTGGCTATTAATAGTGGCTTCACTTCTTCAATTTTCTGGATCTTATCTTAATTACAATTTCCATCTCCCAGTGGTGCTTTCTTTCTGGACTTTGATGTTTCTCAGAATGCTTGATTAAATGTCATTTGAGCTTAGCTGAAGTGGTTTGGCTATGTGGGAATTGGATTAACTTGAAGTTTCTAAGTTTAAATCACAGTAATAGCTTCCTCAAGTCCCAGAAAAAAATGTTTCTTTAAATTCAGATTTCCAACTATAAATTATCATTTAATCAGCTGAAATTGTCAATGAATCCGTAGAGAGAGTCTGACTTTTCCAACTTATAAAGTACTCACTTCCATGTGATAATCATACCCAGAAACATATAAAACAGTTTGCAAATTGGGCCAAATAGAGATCAAGGAAAAAAGGATTGAGGATTATACCTTGGATGAAGGCTATTCTTGACAACTTTCTGGCCATACTTCCTCCATTTGTAGCCATCATCAAGCACATCCACATCACTTCTAGTTTGGAAACAGAACCTTGGCTCTCTCAGCTTCCTCCTCACTTTCACCTTGCTTTTCTCTGAGGATGAACTCCTCCACCTACCGTCATATACACTTATAAATATATGCGGTCAACTTCTCAATATTTATTAACCCAAATAATTCTTCTGGGTTAATTAGAATTTCTTAGTTTAACACAAGATTAAGTCCTAAATGTCCATATATAATATTAAGAAAATAAAAATGAAAAGGTGCTTGCTGCAGGCTGCAGCTGGTTGATGAGAGTCTATGTGAAGTCAGTGACGGACTAGTGGATTCGAGAATCAATTAGTATCAAGACTTTCAAGTCCCAAGCTCTTGCTCTTCATAATCCAAGAGAGAAAGAGGGTGAGGTAATGATAGCTCGGTGTACGAAAAGCAAAGCTCAGAGGAAAAAAGAACCAGTCTCTTCCATATATGGCTAGAGACCTTTAGATTCTGAGCAGAAGCCTAAAAGAATATCTTCTTGGGTACCTAAATAACTATTTACGTGCATGTGTTCATAGAGAGAGAGAGAGAGAGAGAGAGAGAGAGAGAGAGAGGCGGAGAGAGGGGAGGTGGGGGAAGAGGCCATAAGAATCAAAAGGGAATTGATATTGCAATTGAAAGAAGAATACCATGTGTTGTTGCCGTCACTAGCATTTCCAGTGCAGTTTTCATCATTGACAGCCTTGGGATCCAGAGTTCCCACCTAAAAGTTTATAGTACATATATAAGAAAATCGTTTTGAAGAAAAGAGATGGAAAAAAAAATTACCCTAAAATCGAAAAGGACATTAAAAGAGCAAGATAAATAAAGCCCATACAATCAATAATATGGTTGAATTGAAGAATAAATAGAACTTGGTTATTTTACTGATGTAGATTTTGCAGATAATCTGAATTCTGAAATAAACCACCTGGTCGTTGTTGTTCCAAGAAGTTCTGTTCACAAGGTCATTATGGCTAAACCCGATGGTCGTGGCGGTTGTGTTGGTGGCCGGGCCAGCGGTGGTGGCGGTGGTACTGCTGCCACTGGCTCCGTTGAGCGATTGAGACAACTGAGAAGATTGTGATTGTTGTGCAGAGGGAGCCAAGAAGCTGAGGACCTGGTTCTCTTCAAATTGGACAAAACCCATTTCGTGGATGGCTTGGGGGGTATTTGTGAAAGAAACCTGAAGGTCATAATTGGGAACACCTCTCTCCCCTTCCATATCCAACGGCCTTTGGATGATTTGAATTTGAGGCACTTGGTCTTCGTCTTCGTCTTCTTCCTCTTAGCTAGCTATGAGACCGTAGTACAGAACACAGAGGAGGGTGATTCAGCAGGGCTGCGACAAGGGCTATGTAGTTTGGTCAACTTCTATGTTTTTGATTAAACGCTGAAGGGAATGTTTCTTGGAAATTATTCTTTTCCCGTCTTCTTAAGGTAGTCTATTCAACTCATGTACAGTCTCTCTCATTCTCTCTCTCTTAAATACACGTGTATTGTCCCGCAATGTTTTTCAAGGGAATCTATATGAATTGGTGCCCGAAAGAAGAATGGAACTAGGCACATTACACACCTAGCTGTTCTTTCTTTTCTTTTTTTTTTTTCAATTTTTAAAATGGGGTTATATAGGATGCGAGTTTGTTTGTTTGTTTGTTTTTCTTTTTTCTGTTTGCTTCAAGTTAAATTAAAATGAAAGTTGAATTTTACTTCATAATAAATAAATAAAGGAAAAGTAAGGATAAATTCACCGAGTTACATCAATTCACATTAACAAAATATGTAGAATAAGTGTTGATGTAAAACTGAGGTGAGATCAATTCAACTTAGATTATTGCAATTCCATCAGTGTAAATTGATGTAATTCTGTGTGGTGTTTATATATTTATCGTTTACTCAAATCAATACTACTTTTACAAACTTGTATATCGGAAACATCTCTTATATTTTGAATAATTTCTCCTTCAGCCTTCACACTTCAATTAGTTCACCTAATGTTTCTGGTATAGTTTTTATCTCAGAATAGTTTAGGCAAAGTTCCAATTAGCCAGAGATTAAAAATAAATAAATAAATCACTAGGGTTGGTCATTTTATTATAAAATAGTATATTTTGTTATACAAATTACATGGTTATATACATACACGGATATAGAACAAGAGATTATAATAATTAACTTACATTCAATTGTTGCCCTTATTTTTTTATTAATAAGAATATTATCTAAAATCTACAATAGCTAGAAGGATTGATTTAAAAATTTTATAAATTTTGTACCGATTTTCTTTTTGAGAAGATTAAAGATTACTTAGTTGGCTATTTTGTATAACCTCCCCCCCGGGGGGTGTCTCATCATCTAATGCATTTAATAATTGTGAGTGTCTTCTTAATTTCTCCTAACAAAACATAGATAGTGTATGTATTAAGTTTCAAACCTTGGCTTATCGCAAATGTTATATCTACTGTCTCCAACAGTCTTAAGCTAATGCCTTAATTGAAGAAAATCTTGTGATTATCGTTATGGAGCAGTATCACTTTAACACGCAATTCCTTGTCATCATTAATGACTAATTATTTCTGCCAATCGTGGCTTCATAAGGTTCATTTTAGTTTTCAAAGGTGGTTTTCATCAAAATGACATGAAACGATTACACATTCTCAATTAAGTACGTGTTGCTTCCAGAAAGGAGGATGGGCAAGAAATGTTATTTAGGTTTTGAACAAAGAAGTGGAAGACAAAACGGTAATAAGAGGGTTTTGGAAGTGAACTCATTGAGAAAGTTTCTCATTACTAGTAAAGTATTAAAATTTGGGTGACAGATCTTTCAACAGAGGAAGAGAGATGATACTGCAATGATGATAAAATAATAATAATAGTTATTACTAATTAACAATATTATAAATAACTTAACGACAGCAAATGATACATGTCAACTGGATTTATTTTTTTTCTTTTCATAAAATATAGAAACTTCGCTATTATAAAATCTTTATAATGTTTAGAAATAATGACCTCTAGGCTCTAGCTGCCTAAGCTTTAATTTGTCGATTGAACTTTCAAATATGATATATATAAACTGGATTTGTATTTTCAGAGAAATATCAACTTAGATTTGTTTATTACTTTTATGAACAAATGCATATAATATTAGACTATTTGGAGAATGTTCTCTTGTCTTGTCTTTGTTGTCTCTTATCTATTATGTATGGAGTAATGCTACCTACACAACTTTCATAATCTCTTTCATCAGTCATTCATTATTACTCATATTCTCTCACTCACTTCATTCCACTACTTTTATCAGTAATTGAAATTTTTTTGTAAGAGTTGTAAAACGCTATTGTTGTGAAAGTATACTTCCTCTTATGTTTGCGATAGATTAACTGATTATGAGTTTCTTCCTTATGGAAAGCTAAAACGAACTTACTTAGAATTAACCCATATCATTTGGCCTTATTCCCACTGCTTTACTTGATTTAAAAAGAAAACATTTCTCTGTGCTTCTTAACTTAAATATAATTTATTATACCTTTAACGCGTTCCTAATGAAGATTTACCAAAATAAATAATCAGGGTTTATTCAAATTGATGAAAACTTGGGTGTATTTGAATTTTCTTAGAAAGAACCTATAAAATATTAAGAGTTTCTTTTATAGGTACAACCAAATATAATGCTGTTGATCAGTATGCTTCTATTTAATAATTAAATTCCTTGAATGTATAAATGTCTTGGATTGTATATGTTCACACTTCACACACAATAAAGACCTTCAGAGAATTAATGTCATAAAAACTTTCTAGGGTTTTCTGGTTTATAAGATTCTTTCATTTCTCACGCAACAACAGTGGATGAAATTTGAACTTGTTCAACCATAAAGTTTATATAACTTCATCTTGAATATCATCACATTTAGAAAACAAGGAGTCTGGTACTTTATGTGCTTAACTTCAACTGCAGCCATTATATAGTTGCAATAGACTCACTACTGTATCAAATTCAGCTGTGATTATGGTCTACAACCGTTATATTTATACTAGTATATATGGTTTTAAGTTGCAAATCAACATATCAAATTAGCCATTATCATTTCTATATTTGTCCTTATATTTTGTTTTTTTTTTAAATAGTGAGATAATGATAGTGAATGTTTTAACTTTTTTAAATAATTAGTTTTGGTATTTAAAAATGAATTAATATTTATGTTAGTGCACATCTAGTCACTAATTTACAATATTTTTTTATTAGGCATTTCACACAATTTTTTTTTTACAAACTCTCACAATCTCTTTTCTCAACCACTTATCTTATTTCTCTTATACTATCTCATTACTTAAAAGGGGCGTTTGGTATTAAGAATATTTTAAATTTTAGAAAGTTACATTTCAAAAATAAAACATTCTTGAAATGAGATTTTAGAAAAATTCAGAAAATGTGTTTGGTTACCATCCAATTTTTTCAAGAATGGAATGCAACATTCTTATTCCTATATTTGTTTCATATAATATATTTTTAAGAATGTAAGCAAATTTTACAGAAATACTGTTTAATTGAGTTAAAAGAAATTAAGTAAAATAACATATGTACTAAAATAATTCAAACATTATAAGTAATTTTATCATTATAAATATTTTATAATAATAATCTTATATTCTCATTTTAATTAATTTTAATAAATTACTTTTATTAAACATAAAAATTATTATATTCAATAAATGTAGAAATATGACAGTAGTTATCGGCGAGAGGAGGTGGGCTAGGATGGAGAAGCTCGACAGTGGATCAACATGAAGAGGTGCAAAGCGAGGATAGAGAATCATAGTAACTATCAGCGAGAGAACTTTGTTATGATTTGGGGGTTTCTTACTAACAAGTAATGACTTTGATCCTTTTTCTAATTTGGGGGTATTATCATAGAGGTATTTGGGTAATAAAACATCCACAAATTTTCTATTCCCTCCCAAAATTTTTCTAACCCATGTATTTTAGAGGGAATGTTTCATTTGTAAATTCTGAAGAAAGTGGATTTCAGGAAAAAGTTATATGTTAGGAATATTTTTCCAAACCTTCTATCAAACAAAGAAAATTTTTTTTTCAATTGAACTTTTTCAAGAATAAAAAAACATTCCGGGTACCAAAAGATTCCAAAGCGTAGTTAGAAAAACTTTTGTAAGAAGTTGTGAAAGTAGTTCTCTTTTCATCACGGCATCGTCTGTGTTAGATACCATACCTAATGAAGAAGGAGGTGCTACAGTGAATCCATTTTGCCTCTAACCTGGCAAATTAAAGAAACCAACTTAGCTTTGTCGTA
>JASKGM010000558.1:0-12431 GCA_034509205.1 Ceratonia siliqua
GTGTAATACCCATCTATATAAATTTTTTATTAATTGTTAGGAAATTTCAGTTATTTTAAATCACGTTTGGTTTGAAATTGGAAAAAAAATTTATGAAGCACTTGACCATTTCCTAGAGGCTATTGGTTGTATTTTTAGAAAAATATCCTATGGTTATCATTCTAGAACCCTACGTGACCTTTTAACAGGGCATCATGGTTAGATATTTTTTTTTTTCAATATCCATTAATGGCTTTCTCCTTTATCTTTTCCCATTTGAGATAAAAGGTTCGAGGAAGTTTTCTTTTTGGGTGCTCCTAAACTATTAAGAAGAACCGAACCTATGCTCCCGAATGAGGGTTCCACTTACTGCATTGTGGGCTTTATCTTTTTGGGTGAGAGAACATAGAATGCTCGTGAGTAGCTTAATCTTTCCTTTTCTTTTTAGATAAAATCTAACCTACACAAGAATATTGATGTTCTTGTGAGGGGAGGGGTTGTGGACTCCCTATGTGTTCATGTGGAGCCCACAACCCCTCCCCTCACAGGAGCATCAATGTTCCTGTGTAAGGGAAGATGCGCCTTCTTTTTATCCTATAAAGCGTTTCTCTCTTTCAATTTGTTTCCTCTCAAGCAGCTTTGCAATAGAAATTTGATTGTTTTCTTTCTCCATTGAACTCACCCAACAATGTGCCTCTTTGCCAAAAAAAAAAAAAGAACATCATTTCAGTCACGACTCACAACAGCTTCATCTTGCCATTTCCTTAAAACCACGCACAGGTAAGGTCGGTAGAAGTGGGATTTCTTATTTTGAGCATGGGTTTTCATTGAAATGAGTCTGGTTCAAGTTTGTGAGTTGAGCTAAAATTTCAAGCTGTTTAGTTTTTTATTTTTTATTTTAATCGAGTAACCTTGTTTTGTTTTTGAAATTTTGATCTTGTTTCAATAAGTCATTTTGGGCCTTCATTCTTTGCATTCCTAATGGATATCATAAATGGCAGTTCGTTGAATATGGAGTTTAAGTATTAATTGGTTTTGTGAGGCCATTTTTCAGTATTTTCATATTTTGGATAATTTCCAAAAATATTGTGTTGCTGAATTGTGGCTTTTTGTTTACTTGCTGGATAGGAATAATTGGTGGAACGAAGTTCAAATTAGTTATTGTTTGATGGATGTTTCGGTTCTGTTATAGGAAGAAATTTGTATGCGTTCATTAGATATATGTAGTGGGCAATAGTTAGGTATATTAGTTAGATTAAACTTACTTTCTTTGTTAGTAATGCGTAAGGTTGTGTTGGGTATTTGGAATGATATGTTGTCATCACTGTTATGAAAAGTGATTTTAAGATTATGAAAGGAAAGTGATTTAGAATTGTGAAGAAAAGTTATATGTATTATTTGATATGACAAAAGTGATTACTGTTATTTAAAACTATGTAAGTAAATAACATTTTATTTCTTTAAAAGCTCGAATTATTCAAAGGTTGATTTGAAGCAACTTTTGGGATGATGGATGGGTGATTTTGTCTCTAACTCTGGATTTGCATTTTTAGGCCTGAGATGTGCTTTGATTGAAAATTTTGCATTTCTCTCATGAAAGTTTTGTTCATAGATGATATTGTACTCAGTTGACTTAATTGGGTTGTTTATGAATCTTCAAAATACATTATTATCCAATTTCAAATGGATCTTTAAATTTTTATAATCCATGGTTTGGTTAAGGAAATGGAGTTTCACAATTTGGTTTGGATGATTGAAACCTTAAGAGTAAAGGTATTTGGATAAGTTTTCATGATAGTAACGTGAATGAATATATTTACTTTTAGATGCCTTAAATTTTATAAATTCAAAAAAAATATTTTAGTATCTTATTTATGACTATTATGGAATAGAAATAAATGTTTATGTTATATTATGATAAGTTTCAAGATGGTTTCAGATTCTATGAGCTAATGAAAATATTCTTGTTATTATGAAATTTTTATGAGAATACTAAATAGTGACAATGCAATTTTTGGGAAAGTAAGATGAGGAAGTTTGAAACTTAAAATTTAATGTAGATTTTCATTGGGATCTGTGATTGGGTTACGGTAAAACCACTAGGTTCACCTAAGTCTCAACTTCTGCCAGTGAGTAAGGGAATCCTAGTAGAGGGTTAAGTTCTTCTTGTAGCAACCCGATCCTTTAAGGACGACTAAGTGGGGTAAGAATGAACTAGATTCTCAAATTCAAGATTGAGTTCTTCCTTGGAACATTTATAGATCTTGGTATTATTATAATTAATTATGGAATTTCAGCTTATGGATTGTTATTTTTGTGGAATGAACTTTACAGTTTCATTGATATGACATTTTAAAACTTGTTCCTAGAGTAATATATCTTTCTTGGCTATTTGGTTAGTATGGTATTCTTTAAGTATTTTATAATAGTACTTATTTCCATTTTTATCTCTTTCTAACATTTTTGTGAAAGTAATATGTAATACATATGGGAAACCAAATATCTATTGGTAAATACTTCTCATTCACTGAGTCTCACGACTCACCTTGTTATAGTTATTTTTTTTTCTAGATTAAGACATGATGTTTACCCAACTGTTGATATAGCTTGATGAACTTCTCTAGAGGATGAATGGAGCAAGAGATGATATTACTGAATAGTTGGACTAGAATGTTGCATAGACTTACATTGCATAACAAAGATGTATGTAAGTGTAATTGTTGAGTGTATGTATGTTGGTGTAGTTATGTATGAATGGCTACGGAAGCCCGTTGATGTAAATAAAGAATTTATTCATCCGGTGTGGTGTAGTCTGCTTGTGTATAGATTTTATGTTGGTTAATTTATAGTTTTTATTTATTTAATTGATTAGAATCATTTAGTCAGTATAGTGTGGGTCTAAAGCTTGTAGGATGATACTTGAGTAACAGTTTCTTACGTCGATCACGTGTCCGAAATTAGGGAGTGACATAAAGTTTGGTCTCTATAATTTCAGTCAATTGTCAGTTTAATCCATGTAATTTGATTTTGGTCAATCGAGTCCTTATATTTTTCATTCTTATCAATTTGGTCACTATTATTAAATTATCAATTAACACCATTAAACGACTATCTAACGGAGCAACTCAAATATTTATGTGGCAATATTATGTGGCATAATTTCTACGTCACCAGTATCAAGAAAAAAATGACGTCGTCTTTATTTTTTTATTTGTCATCAGCAAGCCATATCTCCCTATTGTTCATTGCCCCTATCTCCCTCGCCATACTCTTACTGATTTCGCTTAGTTTTCAGTAATGTAATCTTCCTGGCTCTACTTTTGCAGAAATCTTTCCCACCTACCCAATTCCCTGTTCATGAAATCCTTTAGTCTTTGCCTTTAAATATTGAGATCTTACATATCCTTTGGTATGCTTATTTTCCCTTATTTTTGCATGCATTTACATTCTCAAATTAGCAAGATTTGATCTTTCTACTATTTGTTTGACTTATACAATTTTAGGTTGTTGAGTATATGGGAATATGGGGGAGAAGAAGAAGAAGAGGGAGATTGCATTTTTTAAAAATGAGACCCTCTATAATGCGACATAAAGACTCATTTTTAAAATTTTATAAACCTAAATTAAAATTAAACTAAATGATAAATATGGTAAATGAAGCGAAATCTACTAAAGTATTGTACTATAAAGAAGAATTAGATGAATTATATGAATATCTAAACTTTATTGTACTATAAATGAGGTTCTTTTGTTGATTTGTTCTACAGAGATTGAACTCCTCCTAGTTTTGTTAATAATTGGAAGTTCTTACGACATAATAAATTAGAGACTTTTGAAAAAGAAAAGGGAAAGAGCATTTTCCATGTACTTTGTATAGGATGTGGTAGATTCAGGAAGAGATGGAAAATAGTTCAGGAGGCAGTAGTATGTAAACTGAAGCTTAGAAATGAAGGTCCAGAAGAACTGTAATGGCAAAATTGAGATTAGAGGAATTGATATGAGACGATCATGACAAGAAATTGCTATATGTTGAGATGGCATGTAAGAGATACCATCTAGCTGCTTGCGAGATACATGCAAGAGAATGTGCGCAAGTTAACCGAATCAACTAGCAGAATAAAAATTGTTACACTTACCAAGGAAGGTGGAGAATTACACTATAAGGGGGCGTTTGGTACCAAGATTCTTCTAACTTTCTCAGGAATCACTAGTTAGGAATCTGAATTTCCTGCGTTTGGTACAGGGATTAAAAATTTTTTTTCCAGAAAATCAAGATTCCCAGGAACACTTTTTAAGCAACTTTCCCACAAAAATTTTCTCATGTAGGGAGGTGGTATTCTTAGTTTCCCGCTTCATGGGAAAATTTTGGTTACTACAAATGATAATTTTACCCTTCCTCACAAATCATACCACAACTCCAAATTTCAAATTACAAATCCCGAAACCCTAAATTCCAAACCCCAAACCCCAAAACCCAAACCCTTAAATCTCCAATCCCTAAACCCCAAATCTCCAACCCCCAAACCCTAAACTCCCAAACTCAAAACCCCAAATTCCCAACCCCTAAATCCCAAATTTCAAACTCCAAACTCCAAGCCCCCAGGTCCAAACCCTAAATCACCAACGTTAACCATTAACCCCTATTTTTTAAAAAAAAATATAAATTTATTGCAATTTATATATAGGGGTATATTTGTAAAAATCACCTAAATTCTCAGGAAAATAGCTTCTAAACCAAACGCGAAAATGTCTATTATTCCCAGGAGTTTACGAGACCAACCAAACACAATTTTTACATTCCTGGGAATAAAATTCTCAGGAATCATGTTTCCTAGGAAAAAAAAATTTTTCCTGTATCAAACGCCCCCTAAGTGACAACCCATCACTGAGGAGAATTGGAGAGATGTGATAGTTATCCTATGTGGTGGATATGGTAGTTATGCTTACTTGTAATTAGAGTTGTCAAAATAGGCCCTACTCGACAGGCTAGTCCGATGTAAACAAAAAAAAAAAAAAATAGGGTTGGGCCCTAAAACACTAGCCTGAAATAATTTAGACTTTTTTGGCCAGGCCTAATCGAGCCAATAGCCCGAACCGGGCAGGGCCAGGTTAGCCTAGGCCAACCAGAAAAATATTAAATTTAAAATTTGTGTCATTAGTTACAAAGATGTGGTTATAGTTTAGTGGTTGAAACATTTTATTTTTACCATGGAGACATGGATTCAAATCCTAGCATTCACACTACATAGGTTTTTTTTTTTACTTTTTCTAGTTATTCCTCTTAAATTTTCTTTCTTTTATAGTTTTTGCTTATCAAACGAGTTAATACTTTGAATGTCTTTTCGATAATAATTGTATTATAGAACCATATTTAATAAAATTTATTATTTTAGTATTTATTATAAAATGGAAAGAGGTATCCACAAATTCACATTTCATCATTTACTATGTTATATATAATATGGCAATTGAATTATTTTCAGTGCAAAAACGCTTTCAGTTTCGTATCATTTTGATAGAAAATGTGCACGGTATCTATTTATGAAAAATCCAACACATAAATGAAAGAAAGCAACAAAAGAAATCATTTTTCATTTACAAATTTGGGTTATTCACTAAATACAAGTAATTAAATTCACTTACCATAGTAAAAATTTTCCTAATTAGGAAACCAACATTTTCAGGCTTAAATTTATTTTCTAAATAAAAAGATTAAATTTTTATTTGTTTACTTCTTCCAAGTCAAATATATGGGAAATACTATCCTATCACCTCACCCCTTTTTTTTTTTTTACTTTTTCTATTTTTTATGTTTTTTTAAAATTTTTTTACTTTTTAAAATTAATTAGCTATTTTTTATCTTATGTATTTTTTTCAGAATTTTTTAAGATGTTTTTGAATTTTTTTTACATTTCATTTACTATTCATCTATAATTTGTTTTTTACTATTCATTTGTAACTTAGAAAATTTTAAAAAAATATAAAAATATTCCAAAAAATTCTAATAAAAATACATTATATAAATATATAATTAATTAATTTTATAAAATAAAAATCAATAAAAAAATAATAAAAAAATTTTTTTAAAAAAATTTAAAACTCCCCTGCAGCCACAAAAATGTGGCTGTAGGGGAGTGCTCCCCCCAATATATTTCCTTCCAAAAGCATCTCCAATTAAGCTTTTGCGGTAGGACGCAAGGTTAGCAAACTCATATTGGAGTTCACTGCTTTCATGGCATCAAATCTTAGCTACTTTGCTTGGAACTTCAATCTAGCATACAACTTCAATAATTAGTAACATTTCTTTATTCTAACATGAAAGTAATATATATTTTTTTTTACACAAAACTATAATGATGATTGATGAGCTAAACATCTATTTTTATAGAAAAAACATGATTTCTTCTAATCTAAACTTGATAAGTCAAAAAGTACTGGGCTGACCCGAAACTCGATGGGCTAGCAAGTTCCCAACTGGATACAAAATTGAGCCAGCCCGGCCCAGCCCAGCTCGAATATGGTGGCCAGCTCGAGCCGGGCCAACTCGTTTGCCAGTTTTACTTGTAATCCATA
Source organism: Ceratonia siliqua (assembly GCA_034509205.1). Classification (NCBI taxonomy): domain Eukaryota; kingdom Viridiplantae; phylum Streptophyta; class Magnoliopsida; order Fabales; family Fabaceae; genus Ceratonia; species Ceratonia siliqua. The sequence goes on from JASKGM010000558.1 coordinate 6,553, forward strand.
GGGAACAAGAGTTCTTATTAAATTGTGGTCGTCCAACGCACATTGAATTACCACGATTCAATGGAAGGTTTTTTTATATGTATATTAAGGTAATATTTTAAATTTTTTTTTGAAAGAACCCTGAACATCTAGCGTGCACTGATGGCTAGGATTTGAGTAAATAGATACCGATGTCCATAGATAACCTAAGAGTGGAGAGACAAGTAGAGAGAAAGTGAGTGGTAGAGAATGTAATGAGATTGAATGACGAGCTCATGAATGCAGAGATTTCATTTCCAACCACTTGTTTCTTTATACTGTTAGTATTGTTTCTGAAATATTTTATAATGACCTACCAGAAACAAGAAGCATAATTCGTGAGTTTTGTGTGTGCATCAGGAATGCCTATGGCAACCCTATATAATGGAATTTTAAGGAGAATGAAGCTATTTTTGTATTAAGATTATTACGCAGATATTTTAGTTATCATATTATATAATTATTTAATGATATTAATTAATAATTTAATTGTAGGAATTAAATTAATACATATAAATTATAAAAATTAAATTAATTAAAATTAAATTATGAAGATTAAATTAATAATTAATATAAATTAAAATTATATTTTATATTAAACAAATAAGAAAGTCAAATAGATAGCCAATCAGCCGTCAGTAGGTGACATGGCACAAGTGCAGACAAACAACGTCCAATCACAATAATTTAGAATAAATTTAACAGGGTTGAGTCCCGGTTTAACTTTTATTTTTAAAAAGAATTAACAGGGTTGAATTCTGGACTAGGATAAGGTTAGGTTCATTGGATAAGACGAGTTGTTAATAAAAATAAACTATAAAAGCCCATAGCTTTTGCCTTTTGGAGTGGATGGTTTCCACCTGTTCGGTAATTTAATAAAAAAATTTCTTTTGTTTGTGTTTACTAACCAAAAAAATTAAATATTAACGAGGATTGAGTCTTTCGTAATAGTATTATTGTTTATTTGTCTTCGCGTTGGGGGCGGCTCCCCAATATCGAACCCAGTGACCTTGTTAAAGGTGTGAGTGATACTGGTACTACTGGAGCGAGACAAATAAATAATAGTGCTATTGCGGGACTCAGTCCTCAATAAATATTAATAAAAAATTAAATATTTTATAAATATTATCCTCATTACCATTTACACCCGTTACCACCGAAACAAACCGCTGCCATTCTCATTTGCCTGGATTCTGGACTCCGGTGTCCGGATAACTCAATCAGTGAACTAACGGCGGCGCCTTTGCTAGCACGACTCTGGTTTCGCTGCCTTATGTTTTAAAAAAAGAGTGGTGATAAACTACAACACGCTCTTCTGTTTTTATTTTTCACTATCTTTTTTTATTTATTTATTTTTTATTATTAATACATAAGACGGCATTTTCAAAATAATGCATCGTAAGAAATACCTAAAATTAGTTTTCGGTAAACTATACTATCCCAATCAAATAAGATTAAAAGTGGATAAATAATTTAAAATATTCAATGACTTTAGAAGGGTAGAGATAATCCAGATGAGATATAGACACGTTAGCCTATCGCTAGTATTTAATCAGAGCGCTGCCGTGAACCTGAACCTGAGACTGAGGTCTGTGACTGTGAGTGCATTTGATTGGGATTCAATTTGCTTTTTATCATCTGAGAAGAGATGATATTGGTGGCCATCGTGGCGGAGGTGCTGGAGGAGTATACGGCGTTGCTGGCGGGAGTGGTGGGGCATGTGTTCCGGTCCGCTCCTGTCCCCCGACGGGTTCGTTTTCTCATCCTCCATCGCCTTCCCTTTGTTTCTCGCCCTCGGATTCAAGTCCCTCCCATCCCCAATTAGTTCTGAATCTGATGATGGCGCTTCTCCTTCTGTTCTGTGCACATTATTTTCGGATTTCTATAACTTTTGGATGTTACTTATAATCGTAGATATTCGGTTTGTTGTAAACTTTCTGCGATTTCACTTTCGTAATTTTCTTTGACGTTGTATTGATCTGTGATAAATAGGAAAGAAGAGTTGGAATGGGAGAGTGATTAGATTAACGTGCATCTTAAATTCCCGATTTTGATTCTAATCAGAGTGAAAGGGCGAGTTGTTACTCATTACTGACAGACGAAAATTTCAATTTTCATTTCTAACATCTCTCAGGAGCATGTTTTTAATGTTTAAAATTTTTATTTTAAAAAATAAGTTAAAAGAATTTAAATTTTTTTAAAAAAATAAAAAAGAATTAAAAGAATTTTTTATTTTTTTATTTTTAAATTAATGTGTTATGAAAATTTTTTTAATTTTAAAATTTAAAATTTCAAAAATTAAAAACATGCCATTCCGTAGGCAGCAACAGTGCAGAACTTTTTTTACTTTTCCTTTGAAACTTTTTTAATTAAAATTTTCAAAAAATAAAAGTAATAGAATATAGATAAATAATATAAAAAAAGATAATGGAAGATAAATGCGGTAATTATAGTAAGTATTGTAATTTAGCTGCATTAATGGATGTTTCTAAACTGTTATGAATAGTGAAATATAGTTGAATGTTTTCAAGTTTTTAAAAATGCTTAAGTTACATAATTTTTTTTATAGTTTTCATATATCATTGTTTTAAAATTTTTTTATGTTAAAAAATACTTTTAAAACAGTAACATTGAAATTTTTTAATATTTAAAAAAATAATACATACAAAATAATACAATAAAAAAAAAGGATGATGAGAGATAAAAGTAAAAAATTATTGTAAAAAATTATCACATAAAAAAATAATTCAAATAATATAAAATAAATAAAGTAAGAAAAAAATGATAGTGAGAGATAAAAATAAAAAAAATTATAAAAAATTATTAGACATAAAAAATATTTTAAATAATAAAAAAATAATGATAGAAAATAAAAAAAAATATTGTACTTGAAATATATAAGAATGATGTGGTAATATAGTAAGAGTCTTTTAAAAGAATTTTATTAAGTTACAACACTTCATAGTAGCTATAGCTATACATAAGAATTTGGTTCCCACAAGTGGGGTACATAATAAGGAGCTACAATAAAGCATGTGAGATTCTTCAACTTTTGTGAGAGATTACATTAATAGTGCATTTACTAAGTACTGTGAGAGTTGTCAAATATTTAAATGTTTTTATATTTTAACTTTTAAGAATAAAACGATGATATTATTATAGTTAAAAAATGTATTAATAAATAATTATAAAATTTTTAAGAAATTATTTAGAGTTTAAAAATAACAAATAAAAAATGAATTAATTAACACTGGTATTATTATGATTTAATTTTGATTAATCTCCTGTGGAGCCGTGACTGTGCTTATAGTAACTGGGGATCAGGCAGTTAACAGATACCGGTGCCTGAGACATGACCTCGGACATAACTAGATAAGGGGGAATACTGGAATGTAGAGCATGGATATCCTCAGACCTCCGTCTTGTATTAACTGCTTCACCTTGTCCGACGGTAGCCAGAGGAAAATCTGCAACTTTGCCGACAACTATTAAAAGTTGAAAACACTATATTAGCGTATGGGAAAAAATAAAAATATTATAAATATTAAATTTTTTTTAGCCAGAATTTTAATTTTTTTAAAAAAATAAAAAAATAATTAAAAGATTTTTTTATTGTATAAGTTATCAATTTATTACAAATATTAAGCTTTATTAACATTTTATGACAATATGTTAGCACAAAGGGAAAAAATGTTGCCAACCATTGTGCAAAGTACAATTCCCGGGATGACAATATGACAATTGATAAGGGATATGCAAAGTTGAAAACACTATATTAGCGTTTATGGATAATATATTAATTTTATTTATTACCTCAATCCAAAAAAAATTAGTTTCCCGGAACATTTCTTTATTTTAGTAGTACTTTTTAGTAATCAAAATTTCGTGTCGTTTCGTTTGAAACGCATGAAATTTTTCGATTTCTCTAAAGACCGAAACGAAACTCTAAACTAATAACGAAAATCAAACATTGTCATAAAAAAATCTAAGTTTCAGGGAGTTTCGATCGAAAAGTGAACATTTCGAGAAGTTTTGAACGAAAATCTGATACGGTCGGCAACCATTCTTTCTTAAATTTTACAGAGAATTAGAGATTCCTAAATTTCCAATCAAACAAAATTTTTCAGAACTCTTAAGAAAATACCAAAACCATTAGAAATCAGAATCTCAAGTTGAAATTGAAAAAAAAAACAATTGACTTTGGTGCCTGAGTCGCCCTAGATGGCAGATCCAACCCTTCTCCTTTTGATTTCTTTTTTCAGATCGGCACACTCTCGCAATCTTGCTTTCTCCTCACGCATCTCTTTCTCTCCAGTCTCCAGTAGCCTCGCCTCTAGCTTACAAAACCAAGGAGTAGTTGAATACTCCCTCTCGAAGTTGGACTGAAGTTTAGAACAGGAGCAAGCGAAGACTCCAACTCTCCAAGTCAAACTGGAAGTTTGGAATTCCGTATACCATTCTCATCTCATTTCTAGTGGGTAAGAAAGTGGTAGGTAAGAGAAGATAAGTGTTATATGGTAATTTATTATATAATTATATATAAATATAAATATATAGCAATATAATTATTATTATATAATTTAGATAGGCTCCAACATAATTATATAGTAAATACAAATAGCATTTATAACTAGTTTTCAAATTGATAAATTTATTTAATTAAAAAATTTAACTTGATTATTGAACATTACATGATTAAATTAAATGGGTCACAACATATTTTAAATTTTATTATTATTGAAAAAATTTTGGGTTAACCTACAAAAAAATTGATTTATATAGTGATTTAATTTGTTTTTATGAGTAATAAAAAATAATAAATTATCTTTCACTCTCTTCAATTTATCTTTAACATCAATTTATTTAAAAACTAAAAAATATATTATTTAAAATTATTCGAAACATTTTTTTAAAAATCTTTTATTTCTCTAAAATTTTTGAAACGTTTCAAAATATTTTTATTTTTTAAGTAATTGAAACAGTAACTCAAAACAAAATTTTGTTCTTTGGTAAAAACTACTTTTGAAATTTTAATATACCCCTAGACAGCCCATAAGATAGAAGCGATAGTGGGAAAGACTTGACCAATTGAAAAATCAAAAATTTAGACCTTTAGCTGAGACTATTTCATCATTGTGACATAGACAATGACAGTTCTATGAGTTAGACGTTGACGGCAATATCAGATAAGTTTATTCAGACCTTCACAATTAAGCCCATTTATAACGTGTGGAATAAGGAGGCTCTCTAGCTAGAATATGAGTCTCATCGGTCAACAAAATTAAAATGATGTTAATTATATGCTTCTCGTAGTTTAATAATTTTCTTTGGTTCAACGCTGAAAAGTGATTAATAAAGTTCAGCTCTCTCAAGCAAGCACACACCCACTTGGCAATCGAATATTATTCTCTTTTCCAATTGCTAACTGTGTGTAGGCCAACAGAAATAAGGGCCACTTGTTCTTCTGTCATAAATGTTTCCCAATTGCTAAATTTTGATTGGAAAATAAAGAATAATCCTAAGTCATAAACCTCTTAACCTTGGCTCCATGATTATATGTCAAATCATCCATTTTTCTTCCTAACTTCTCTAAAATTATTGGATACAACTTAATAGAAACAAAAAGAAAACAATTCAAGCCAACCACTAAATTCAATGTATTTATCCATTATATATATATATATATATATATATATATATATATATATATATAACAATAATATATCTATTTATTACATGCCAACGACATAAACTATCCTTCAAAATTTATTAGATATATTATTCCAAATTATTGAAAATATTACTATTCAATTATATTTGAATTATTAATAAAATGCATGCAGAAGCGAAAACAAAAATGA
>JASKGM010000569.1:0-12430 GCA_034509205.1 Ceratonia siliqua
TATCTCATTTTTGTGTGTTGTACCTCTAGAATTTGTCTGGAGAAGACTCTCTTATTGTACCCACTATTTTTATTAGTAGAAGTTTATTCGGATTTTGACCCGTGGACGTAACCCAAAAATTAAGGGTGAACCACGTTAATTTTCTGGTGTCATTCTATTGATTATTTTATACTACTAGTATTGCACTTGTGCTATTAATTACATGTCTAGGAATATTTTGTCTAAGGAGATTGAATTTTAAGTGGGACCGTTTGTGACCCCTCCAACCTTTCCTGAAAATTTTCCTGGTGTAATTTTTGGTACAATTGTTCATATACTAGAGTCCGCTGCCCAACACTAAGCTCGTGCATTACCGCTTAAGGATCATTCCAGGCCAGAAGGAAAATTATGCCACCCGAGGACCATTTCGTGTTGGTAACTCCTGTTGAGATAACTTCAGGACGGAAAGACTCTAAGAGTCAGAATCAATTGTGCCTAAATGAACCACTGTCGAGAATACTTCGAGTCGTAAAGTATTTCATACCAATAAGACAAGACTCCATTGGAACCCCCAATGAATGAAACTCACCTAGAGGACTAGTGAGCGGCCACCATTTGTTTCATTGTGTATTAAGACCATATCATATGATTTACTGATAATTTATCATTATTATGGCTTATGTGGAGTTATGTTTAAGTGTGGTAATATCATCTTATTGCCTAAACTTTTTCTAACGAAATTTATTACCACATGTCCAATTATCATTTATATGCTTGCTTTACATCGTTCACGTTTGTATTATTATCTGATATAAAAATTTTTAAGAAAGGTCACTCATTGATTTATTTACTCGTGTATGTTTTGTCCGGTCTAGTTTTGGGTAGTGTTGTCTATTCACTGAGTTTGTTTGACTCACTTTTCTTATGTTTCCATGTTTTTAGATTCCAAGTGTGATCAGACTCTTGTTGACATTCTTAATAAAACATTCCATGATGGGTGCTTTTGCGGTGATTTTAGATGGGGCATGGCAATACCGATTAGGTTTTGCATCATTGTACAACATGGCATTGTTTGGTCATTATACCCATACTTTTTTTGAATACTTAATTTGATCTATGGCCTATTGTGGCATTTTATGTAATTTGTCATGCACTTACATAGTTTTGGAAATATAATGGCATTAAATTGCATTTTGGAAATGAGTACAATGCATGGACATGTTTAGCATGGCTTTAGGCTTGTGGGTGGGTCCTAAGGGCTCTAGCCTAATGTCATGGATCCAAACCGTGGGTCATGACAGTTATCGTTTCTTGACTAAAAAAGATTATAAATTTGTCTAATTAATTCTTCCAATGTAGGGAGTATAAGTTTGTTTCTATAAAATTTAAACAAAATAAAAATAAGTTTGACACTTTTAAATGCAAGAAATATTTTAAGGACGAAAGTTAGGTAAATTTCCTTGAGTATTTTTCATTAGGTTCTCTAATCCATATATAACACACGTAATGATAGAGAAAAAGGATTCCTTATGGGCTGGGTGATTCTGTCTAAGTACAAATGTGGTAATGATCTCATCCCTCTGGTGGAAAGGAAGTCTAATGCCTCTAACCTCTAGAGAGGAATTTACAAAACTTGGGAAAGTGTGGAGAAAGGTATGGCTTGGGTTGTGAGAAACGGCGTTATAGCTAAATTCTGGTTGGATAATTGGATTCCTAATCTTCCTCCCTTGACTCGGCTCTCTAAGTCCCAAGTGTCTAATTTGGAGCTCCATTTATCAATAAATTAGTTTGTTCTACCTCGTGGTTCTTGGAACCGGCAGAAGATTGATTCTTGTGAGAGTTGGAAGTCTAACACGGTAAAATTAAGAGAGAAACTAACAGCACAGATGTTGAACAGCAGAACACCACATTCTCATTCCACTTCACAATATAATAGCATACATCCTGACGCACACACCAAAAAGGCTAAAAGACAACATGTCCTTAAAATAAAGAGAATTCACCAGATATAAGTAAAATACATAAAAGACAAGATAGACAACACAATAAACAAAGTAGACCAGAATAAGCTATCACGTGACACAAGACAAAGGCTTCAACTACATTAACAATTCTTACCTTCCAATCTATGTCTGACAGAATAAGTTCAATACTTCCTCCATATCCTCAATTGAATGAAAGCAGATTGACATGGGCCTATACAAGTTACGGGACATTTACGGTTAAATATGGTTATCGCATAGTATTTCAGATAGCAGAACTCACAGAGTCAATCCCCTGTGGGAAAAAAATCTGAAGAAGACAGGGTCCTTCTAGAGTAAAATCACTCCTTTAAATAGTTTGTAAATATAGATTGCTTACTGATCATTACGGAGCTTCAGACATTAATTTAGGATCTTTTGCTCGAAGTGTAGTATTGAGATTGAATTTGTCCTTCATGCTTTTAGGGACTGCCCAAGTATAAAAATTCTATAGCTCATCCTCCTTATGCAAAGCTCATTGCAGAACTTCTTTGAATGTGATCTTCAAAACTGGAGTCAAATAATTTTTTTTTTTTGCTCCTGGGCGAAGAGAGAGACCCGGCTTGGAGTATCTGTTTGGTTTGGCAGCCTGGACAATTTGGCAGTACAGAAATGGTGTGGTTTTTTAAGCATAGGACCCCGATACTACCACTAAGCTATTCTGGACCAATTTTTCTAAAGGTAAAGAGGTGGAAGAGGTTAATAGGATGGTGGGGTTTCGATCTTGCAAAACCAAGAAGTTGGAGAAACTTGTTAGTCCTTTCCTCCTAGGGACTGGTTTAAATGTAACACTAATGGTTCTTTCCATAGGGGTGGTACTCAAACTGGATGTGGTGGAGTGGTTAAAGATGAATGGGGTGATTGGGTGGTAGGATTTTCTCAATATCTTAGATCTAGGAGTGTCCTAATAGCCGAATTAAGAGGAATAGCTACACGGATTGAAGTTGTTTGGAGTTTGGGAGTTAGAAAAGTTTTGATAATGGCTAACTCCAAGGAGTTAACATGATTTTAGATAGCTATAGTTCGATGGACTACATCGAAAGACTTGTGGAAAGAGACTGAATGGTGAAGCTCTCACTGTTTACAGAAAAAGCCATAGACTTGCTGGCTAGCTAGCTAACATGCTTATAGCCTCAATTTTGGTTTGATCATTTTTGATAACTTCTAAATCACTGTATCCCTCTGATGTACCGATACGTGAAAATATGAGACATATCCGTACTGTATGCCTATCGAATATGGATATGTATACGATATGTCTCCATAGCATATTTTTGTCTCTTTTTTTTTTTTGTCGATATGCATATCTCTTCTTATACCTCCCCGATACCGATGGAATAATGAACGACATCGTACAAGCTGGAAAGGGTGAAATAAGGGAAAAACACGTGAGGGTGAAAGCTATTTACAGGGTTTAGATGAGTGGAAGCTCTCATCTCTGATATCACGCCTCTCTTCCTTGGGTTTAGATGAGTGGGTGCTTTGGTATCTCGCCTCTTTGCCTAGGGTTTGCCCACCAGTTGGCTTGTGGTGATCATTGTTCCTCTAAGCCTCTGTCTCTGGTTTAGCCGCCAGTGGTTTGGCCGCTGGTGATCGTTGTTCCTGAACACTTACACTCCAGATTTCTTACTTTCTTCCAATTTCTATTCCAGTAATGTTATTACTTTCCTTCAATTAAACAAAAGACTTTTATTACTTTCCTAACTAGACTTTTATTATTTTATGTGTTCTATGTAGTTTACATTGATGGGCATGCTTTATTTTATTATTGTATGTTTTATGTGGTTCCAATTTGATTATTTGATATAACTTCTTCTCTTCTAATATAATCTAATTTTTGGCCGTCTTTGTGAATTCCATGCTATATAATTATATTATATTAATGTAAGCACATATTAAATTGTAAGCACATGGAGTTAATTATTATTATATAATTATATATTATATTACTTAATATATTATATTATATTAAAAAAATTTAATATAAGCACATATTTAGAAGTAGATATTATATTAAAATTTGGTGGCATCTCATAATATCCATGTTATATAATTATATATTATATTAATATATTATTAATTATTATTACTCTATTTATTATATATAAATTTATTAATATTTTTTATATTCTTATATCATTGTGCCATTGTTAATTATTTTAGACTTTTTAAGCAAATTTGCAAATTAGTGTTTTGCCCCAAAATTGAACTAATGAGTTTTGGTTATTACTCACTTCTGTAGTACAAGTCAAACCCTTCCTTCAGTAGTAGTTATAGTGTAAATGCCTTTTGCCCTCACAGTAATAGATATACTACTTTGAGGCCAAAAAGAGTACATTTCCTTTGTGGGCTAATGTAACTGTTATTGAGAATAATAGAAAAGATGGTGGTAATAAGGGTTGGGTATGCAATTATTGTCATTTATCTTTCCCCGGGTCTTATAGTAGAGTTAGATATCACTTGTTAAAGATTGTCGATAAAGGAGTAAGTTTTTGTACAAAAGTTAGTGATCAATTTTTAATGGAAATGAAAGTCATTAACGATAAAGTTACAAAAAATAATAAAATTAGACCAGTCCCATTACCCTGTGATATAGGCATGTCTCCCTTAGGCCAAAATGAAATGGAGGTTGGGAATGTTGAGGGCACTGCAGGGTCTAAAAGAAGGGTTGTTGCACTTTTCTTTCAATATTCGAGAAGGGCCAACTCAAACATAAAATTATTATAGTATTTTATTCAGCTGGTTTGCCTTTTAATCTGTCATGAAATTCGTACTTCATTAGTATGATACAATTTGCTTGTAATCACAAACTTTCTGATTTTGTCCCACCTAGTTACAATGCATTAAGAACTACATTGTTACAAAGGAAAAGATCAAATGTGGAGAGACTTCTTTAACCAATTAAAGGAACTTAGAGTGACAAGGGTGTTAGTTTAGTTACTGATGGGTGGATTAAGTACAACAAAGACCATTAATTAATTTCATGGCTACATCTAATGGAAATACTGTCTTTTTCAAGGCTATGGATGGTTCTTGTGAGTATAAGGATAAAGAATTCATAGCTAAGACAATAAAAGAGATAATCAAGAAGGTTAGAGTTGAAAACGTGATTCAAAATTTCACTAATAATGCCCTTGTTCATAATGTTGCATGGTTACTAATTGAGACTGAGTATCTTCACATTTTTTGGACTGCATATGTGGTGCAAACATTAAATTTTGCCCTGAAAAATATTTGTGCACCTAGATACAATGTAGAAAATTAACAAACTTTTGAGGCACATCATTGGATTTCTATGGTTAATGATGATGCTTTATTAATTAAAAAATTTATCATAAATCATTTTTTGAGGCTAGCTATTTTTAATCAGTTTAGGCCCTTTGAAATTGCTTGCCATTGCTGAAACAATGTTTGCTTCAATCATTGTGATGCTCGAAAAGCTTAAGCTCATCAAATGTAGTCTCCAAAATATTGTAATTAGTTATAACTGGGAAACTTATAGAAGGGATGATGTTGAAAAGTTATACAGTGTATACAGACTTTGCTAGAAACATGCAGGTGTTTGCCTCCCTATATTAGTTCTTGCTTAGCTTATTTGGGCCTTGGCCTTGTAACCAAAAAATATTTAGTTTGTTAGAAATATGGTTCAAAGAACCAAGCCTACCCAGCCAGTTTAATTGAAAAACCAATGAACCGACTTAGCCACAGTCCAATCATATGGGATAAACTGATGAGTTGAAGATCAGTCTAATACAATGTCTGAATGGAAAATCGATGAATCAACCTAGTTACAATCCAGTCATATGGGATAAACCGAATATAACCAATCAAAGCTAGTCAAAGATCAACCTCAACTAATAAAAGCCATACATTTTCCTCCGAAGCCAGGATCGATTTATGTTGTGAACATGTCCAACTCATTAAAACATGCACTTGGGTTAAAAAAAAAAAAAAAACGTCTATGTTGGGACTAGAATTCTTGACGTTTAGACTTAAAAATGATTTACACTTTCCTCTAAGCCAAACTACTTTTCTTACTCCTTTTAGGGTAGAGTAATATATTTATATAACTATAACAATGATAAAATAAATAAATAAATGATTAGTTCAAAACAAATATTTTTCTTTATTCCAAAAATAATTTTAGCTAATCACTACTAGTTTTGAAACTGATTAACAAAAGCGTCTTTCAATATGATTTAATCAAATTCATATAAAATTTATATTAAAATTTTGAAATTAGCAAAATTTCATATAAAAATTTTGAACTAACTTAACAGAAAATATTCTATTATAATATTCATAATGTATCAATAAATGTTGAATTATTAATAATTTAATATTATATTATGTAAAATTATAAACTTATTTTATGTATAATGAAATTATTTAATATTTTTTATATATATTATGTTCTATTAGTCTATTATCGTTACTCATTGAAGTCCATTTTTAAAACTGATTAGAAACACTTAAAAATTGAGAATTCTCACTTATTAATTTAGTTTGTTTGAAATATAAGTAGAAAGAAAATTCAATTCATCTCTTCGAAACAATGGAGGTTTTTCGAATATTTCAAATCTTATCAAAATATATAAATTTCAAATTTTAAGAATTGATTCAGAATTAAATGACCTTTTTATCCTTGTAATAATGATTTATTCACAACCTCTACCGTGAGCCCTGTTATTTCCCAATTGCAAGACCCGTCTTGACATATTTACTATCCAATAATTGACTATAATAGCGGTTGCTCTTGCTGAAAACTAAAGTAGCATTTAAAAGGATAGCTTATGAGTCTCCAAATTAAGGCACCCCGTTAACTAATAACTAGTTGAAGTTACAATTTTTGGCAAAATGGAACATTGAATTCTAATCCTATTCAATCATTTTAATGCAGAAAGTTGATTGGGACAATATAAAGTGGAAAAGAATTCATACACATTAATTTATTGGCATTAATATAAATTTTAAATTTTAAATTAATTTCATTCGATTAAAATGCATTTCAAACAATAAACTTTTATTAAATAATAAAATTCAATTTAATTGGTTAATAGCAAATTGAATTGAAACATTAAAAGATTTGATTCCAAGCACTACCTAATAGAAATATGTCAAGTTAGTTGAGTAAAAATATTTATTATACTTATCATTCATTGATTAAAGAATATGATGGTAAACAGCTAAGAATTTCACTTCAATTTTATGCATCTTTTAACTTCATTAACTTCTCCCACGAATATCTGTATTGTCATACAAACCAGCAAATATCACCCATCTTGAATGCAGACACATAAATTATCAGGCTATTGATATAATTTGATCAATCATAATTACACATATATTTCTCTTATAAGCCAACGGTGAATTATCATTAGCATTGAAGCAGCAATGAAAACAAAATGATGTATGTATGCAAAAAACTGAACCACCTTAAATAACATAAACTTGGGTTTCCAAAAACACATAAAAAGAGCTACAAATACCTACTTAAGTGTACATTTAATGAGAAAGAAAGCGAAATAATAGGTAAAAAAAAATTAATTTGCGAACTTCTAAAGAAGCTCAAGAAGGACCTGAAATATTTTTCATGTCATCATATCATACCTTATCAAAGCGTTATAATCAAGATTCCCCTAAAGACAGGCAACTATCGCATTTCTTGCCATATAAATGTCCTCCTCAAATTAGCAGCCAGTTTTTCATGCTAGAGTGATCCGTAGTTGCAGCGCAAGTACAGTCAACCATAAATTCTGGTAGACATAATGCGTGTTGAACTTCAAATCAAGCAAGAAATGATGACAAGAGCTTCAACCAGGTAACCCCCATTTCAATTTCTTTCCCATTTAGAGCAACTGTCAAGTTCCACTCAATCTTAAAACCCACACCTTTGTGCCACTTTGGCTAATTTAGTTTTGAGAAGCCATCTCTAAACATCCTACTGAGGTCCTATATATCAACAATGCTACCTTGACACATCGTTTTGTCTTTGTGATTATACAACTTTTGATATTACGGCAGAAGAGAATAAGCTACTCATCATCATCCTCTGGATCAAAATCCTTTATCTTCACATCTGCATCTTCTCCGTACTGGATGCAGTTATCAATTTGGGACAATACATATTGTATACTGTAAATGAGAACAAACCATAATCAGTACAAAACCAAAAAAAAAAAAAAAATTGGGGGGAGGGGAGGAGAAAAAGGAGCAAATTAAACAACCATGGCAAAATATCGAGTTCAACGACTTGTACTACCTTTGTTGAAAAAGTTACTACAACAAGCAAAACATTTTCCAAGAAATTACTATGAAAGCATTATTAGAAGGCCATTCGTATATCAGAAAGACTACTTTGTGAACTTAAATAAAAATTGGATGATCTCTTAGAGATTGTCACCCAGTCAAAATTAAGTGAAATTCCTACATGTAGCAGACGTTCTTGGTAATGCAACTTAAATAGCCATGTGAAAATAATTCAAGAAGAGTATTTCATAGTCCATATTCGTTATGTGGAAGCATATATAGAAGCTGTATTCAAGGTTAAACAAATAGCCCAAAACAACCAGAAACTGTTTTTCTATTTATAAGTTGAAAATAAGAGAGTTACATACTATAGAGGTCAGAGTGGAGAGACAAGTTGTACTGAGCCAACTAGACTACACTGAAATACAGGTTCTTGAACTTAGATTTCAATTTTACTGGCACTTAACTTTCATAATACATGATATTCATATGCATGTATAAGAACATATATGCTGTTTGTTCAAGGAGATAATAAAATAAATCATATTTTCATAGGCTGTTAGACTTAAATTCTTCCCAGTACTCATAGTAATTTCTTTTTGTTTTCTGCAGCAACCCACTACTGGATTGAAGCCAATTCTTTTTGTGAGATCTATTTAAGAGTTGTCTTCTAATTAGGATAGTATTCTAATTAGATTAGTCTTATACTTATATTAGTCATCATAATATTTTGTATTTCAGCTTATCATCTTGTAATTAAACTCTATTATAAATAAAGGTATAAGGGCTGTGGTATGGTTTTTCCTCCAGTATCTAAACCTTTGATTTAACCCTAAATTTCAACATGCTATCAAAGCTTGGTATGAGAGATTCTAGGTTTAGTAGTTGTGTAATTCCCATGAGCAGAGCTCCAGAGACTGGAAAATCTTTACCACAAGTCCCCTTTTCCGGAAAAGATCCAGCTACTTATCCAGTATCAGAAAATTTTCCAGCGATTTCCTTTTTCACCTAGAGACTTTCTGGTATTACTCTGTCACTTTCTCCATTTTTTTGGCAGAACTCTGGTAACTTTTCCAGCGGTCATCCAGCCACTTGTTCTGGCAGTTGTCTGACCGTTTTGTCCGGTTGTGCATAATTTCAACTGCTTTTCCAGCTCTGAATCATACCAGCAGTACTTTTCCTTAGATCGACATTGCACCTAGAAACTTTTGAGTTTTCTAGCTGTTATCAGAGCTGTATTCTATATTACAGGTCATCTTTGGGTTGCCTTCTTTCCAAAAGGTCAAAAGGAGTGTTAAAGTCAATAATTGGGCTCTTTATTTTAATTTACTGTTCTTCATTTTTTTATTTTTAATTGGGTTTTATTTGTAACAAGCTGAAACTTGAATAATCTTCAGCTTTGAGGGGGAGTGTTAAGAGTTATCTTCTAATTAGATTAGTCTTCTACTTTTATTAGTTATCTGATAAACCCCCCATTAAGCTCACTTACACAAGACGCAAGAAGCAACAAGGACGGGAATCTTTTAGCTTGAACTATTCTATGTTACTTATGATATTTTATTTTCTGTTTGCTGTGTCGTTTAGCACCTGCTGGATAGTCCAGTTGTTTAGCCTCTGTTTCTGTCGTTGCAATACTGTTTCATTGCTTTTAGTTTGAGGGCTGAGGCCAATTGTTTTCTAGGTTGGTTTTATGATATTGTGGAGAGTGACGAGTCTCTCAAACTGATAAACCCCATTTTCAGTACACGTATTATAGAAAAGGGAAAAAGACAAAAGACGGTATTTTGGGTAACAAACCATTACACGTGGCAACCCGCCCTAATGTTCAGCCAGTGGGGGAAAGCAACCCACATGACAGTACAAAGGCAGGAAAGGAGGATAAAGGGAGGAACAAAGGGCTGGAGCAGGGAGAGAGAGGATTAGATGGTAGTGGGGAGGCTAGCATCCATTAAAAGCTAGTTGGTGTGGCCTAGCTCCAGCTAGAAGGACTATTCCGGGTTGTGAGGACTTGAGGAGTGTTCTAGCTATTTTAGTATTACTGTTCCATTGGTGTACTGCATTTTACTAGCACTGTAATTGCTACTTCACCAATAAATATAAATATCTTCCTTTGGTTCCGTTATTCTGGAATTAGTATTCTTCTCTTGCTGAATTCTGGTGATACTCTATCCATATCTACTATTTGTGGTTTCTAGTTCTCATCAGTGGTATCAGAGCGCTAGATCGAGGGAAAAGGGTTATGGTCAATACTAGAATGGAGGGACGAATAGATCAGATGGAAGGAGGGATGGAGAACTTACGGCGAGACTTGGGAACTGTCCAGGACCAACTTCTGGATATGAGGGACCTTATGGAGGAGATTAGGGCTGGTATGGCCACTAATCGTCCCGGTAGGCCAGGGTCTGTCGGAGGATCGTATAGGGCTGAGCGTGATGAAGAATACAGAAGAGACGAAGGGGAGAATAGATTTAGGCATCTAGAACTACCTCTTTTTTCTGGCGAGGATCCCGTGGGTTAGTTGTTCAAGGTTGAGAGGTATTTCCAGGTGAATCATGTGCGGGATGAGGAAAAGATGGAAGCGGTGGCCGTGTGCCTTGAAAGGAGAGCGCTCAACTGGTACCAGTGGCTAGAAAGCCGACATCCGGTTACGCATTGGAGGGAGTTCAGAGAAAAGTTGAGAGACCGGTTTCAACCCTCTCAATTCGGGGTAGGGTATGAATGGCTGGTAGCACTGAGGCAAACGGGGAATGTGACGGAATTCCGTGAGGAGTTTGAGCTTCTATCCACTCCTCTATTTGATGCCTCTGAGGAGTTGCTCATGGGGACTTTTTTGAACGGATTGAAGGAGGAGGTGAAGGCTGAGGTTAAGATGGGTCAACCCATGACCCCTAGACCATATGATGGGTTTGGCCCATAAGGTAGAAGAAAAAAAGATGATGTTGGACAGGGTCAAGGAGGCCGAGAAGTGACGGGTTGGACCTTTTGAAGTGAATACTGGAAGTTCCACCAGAAATACTCATCTAACCCGAGTATCTCCAAGGCAATGGCCTTCTTTCGGGTCTAACGCACAGGGGTCTGGAACTCGTGAAGTTGGGCAAGGGGCTCCGGAGAATTGGAGGGCCAGTGACGGCCAGAAATCGCCAGTCACCACGGTAGAAAGAGGTGGACCGTCCAGAAATAGCTCAAACCGTGGATATGGCAATATCAGAATACTCACCCACCCATGTATGACGAAACCGTCAGCTTCAATTGTTAATATTGGACGACTATGTTGAGCTACCTGGGGAAATAGAAAATGCTACTGAACTGGAACAAGGGACAACTAACAGAATTCCGGAAACAGGGGAGGGAGAACCGGTGAATATAGAAATCTCTATGCATTCCCTAGTAGGTCTGACATCTCACAACACTATGAAATTAAAGGGAGAGATAAAAGGGGTGGAGGTGATGGTATTGGTTGATAGTGGGGCATCCCATAATTTCATATCCAAAGAAATTACAGAAAAACTGCAACTGCCTCTGGAATCCACACGCAATTTTGGGGTCACAATTGGAGATGGTTACAAGGTGAAGGGGAATACAATCTGTAAAGGAGTGGAACTGGGAAATTCAGGGGATACAAGTTACTCAACCCTTCTACCCTCTAGATTTGGGGGGAGCAGATGTGATACTAGGAATTGCTTGGTTAAGCACGCTGGGGAAGGTGGAGATGGACGGGAAGTTACTCACCATGGAATTTAAACTAGGCCCCAACTTGGTTAAACTTCAGGGTGATCCTTCATTATCAAAAATGTTGGTATCACTAAAGGCACTGTTATGGACTGTCCATGATCAGGGTGAGGGATATCTGGTGGAATTTAGTTCTCTTGAGGTATAGGCTGAGAATGAGTATCCTGAGGAGTTAAAAGGAGTCTTACAAAACTATGCATCCCTATTTGCTAATCCAGAAGGGTTACCACCTAGGCGTGATCAGGATCATCAAATTATTTTGCAACAAGGAGCTCAACCCCCAAATAATTGTCCATACCATTACCCGTATTCATAGAAGAATGAAATTGAAAGGCTCGTTAAGGAAATGTTGTGGGCAGGGGTAATCCAGCCCAGCACGAGTCCCTACTCTAGCCCCGTCCTTTTAGTCAAGAAGAAGGATGGCAGCTGGCGCTTCTGTGTCGACTACAGGG
>JASKGM010000590.1:0-12429 GCA_034509205.1 Ceratonia siliqua
CTAGGTTATCCAGGGAAAATCATTTACTTCAAGGAGGTTCCAACAATCCTTTGCTCATAGGTTAACCCATGAAAAGTACTCTAAAAAGGCCTAACGGGTCAAATTGTGTACAAGGGTCCAAGGCCCAATACCTTCTATTGCAAAATAAAAAGGTAAAAGTAAGGGTCCAAAAGCCCAATACTCTAAAGGCTCAAAAGAATTTTTTTTAAAAAAAGGGGTTTCAATAGCCCAATCAAAGAAAAAATAAAAAAGAATTTTTACGAATTATAATAAACTTTGAATTTCAAAATAAGGTAACAAAATCTCTTTTTGGCCCAATCATTTAAGTAAAGCGTTGTATTTTTAGCCCCATAACTTTTATACGTTGCACTTTGGCTCCACTACTTACCTAAATTATATTTAGTCCCGTCACTTTCTATGAATTCCATTTTTGCCTCGCTATTGGCTTAAACATTTTGACCCCTTTTTTTAGCATAAAATTTCATTTTAGCCCTATTATTTTTATGAAATCTCGTTCTAACCCCAATATTCCTAAGAATTCTATTCTGGCCTAGATACTTTTGGGAATTTCAATCTTACCACTATTCTTCTAGAAATCTTAGTTTTGTCACAACATTTTGAAAACTAAAACTTGATTAGGAACAGTAAAATTACCATTCTCCATTCGTGAACATTTTTAAAGGACTTTTAGTAGAAGTTTAAAACTTCTCCAAAGTCCTAATCTTTGGGGCTTTCAGTGGGAGTTCCTCTTCCCCGAGGCCCCGCTTATTTCTTTTTCTAGACTTTCAGTGAAACTTTGTTTTCCCCAAAGTCTTGATTTTCTCGGGCATTCAATGAAAGTGTATTCTTCTCAGTGTTCCATTATTATTTATTAATAAAAAAATGAGTAATTTAAATAAATTAAGATTTTAAAGCACAAGCAATTTAGGATAACCATCCTTAGGGATGAACGTTGTGGGGTGCCTAACACCTTCCCCACAAGTAATTAAACTTCTGAACCTTTCCTCTAGTTCCGATGGCCAGTTTTCATTCTTTTTTAAGGATCCTAATTATCCTTCTAATTAATTGGTAGCGACTCCCATTTTCTCTGCGTTTTCCCTTACGCACCCCAAAGTCATAAAATGATGAAATTTTCATCGGCCGTCATGTTATGATAATTCTTTTTTAGGAGATTAGTTAATGGCCTAGCCAACATGCCATAGTGTCTTATAAATCTCCTATTATAGCTTGCAAGACCAAGGATCCCTTTATGTTGCTTTAAATTTAATTAGTACAAGATAATTCTTAACTGCTTTAATTTTACTAGGGTTAGTGGATAGTCTTTTACCAGAAATGAAATGACCTAAGTATTCCACTTTGGTTGTCCCAAAAACACACTTGCTTCTATTTGCCAAAATCACATTCTGCCTTAGAATCTTCAACACTTTCTTTTCATGCTCTTTCATATAAGGATTATAAATTAGAATATCATTAAAAAAAAACTAGTACAAACTTTGTAATAACTGGGTAAAAAAGTGATTCATAGCTCCTTGAAAAGTATATGGAGCCTTAATAAGTCTAAAGGGCATTATTAAGAACTTAATGTGCCTAGAATGAGTTGTGAAGGTTGTTTTAGGAACACTTTTAACCATTATTCTTATTTGATCATAGCCTGTCCTTAAGTCAATTTTCAAAAATATTGTAGCTCCTCCCAACTCATCCATTAATTCTTCCACTAAAGGAATGGGGAAATTGTCTTTAACAATTTTTTTATTGAGTTCCCTATATTCTACATACATCCTCCAACTTTCATATTTCTTTTTTACTAAAACAATGGGTGAAGCAAAGGGTGACAAGCTTGACTAAATTACCCCTGTTGTAGCATCTAGCCCACAAGCTTCTCGATTACATCCTTATAGACAAGTGGGTATTTATAAGGTCTGAGATTAATAAGATTCGTGCCTTCCTTCAACACAATTTTGGGGTTAAACCACATTGATAGTGGGTATATCTTTTGGTTCTGCAAAATCATCATCAAAGTCTAGCAACACCTTTTCTAATTCTTCACTGCCTTGCAACTTATCCAATTCATTCAATTGGAAAGACAAGAAATTATTAGGGAAACTTACTTTTGTCACATGTAACATGAAC
The DNA here is from genome assembly GCA_034509205.1 of Ceratonia siliqua. Taxonomy (NCBI): domain Eukaryota; kingdom Viridiplantae; phylum Streptophyta; class Magnoliopsida; order Fabales; family Fabaceae; genus Ceratonia; species Ceratonia siliqua. The sequence goes on from JASKGM010000590.1 coordinate 2,131, forward strand.
ATTTGATGAGATGATTATCCCTTGAGGTGCTGCAATTGCTTGCAATCAGTTATTCTCCAAGGTACAAGGGTGACAGCCCTTAATTCCACATGTTCTCCCTCTTTCAAACTCCTTTGTCATGTTCACGATGTTCTAGTGCATTACTTCCAAACACCTTAACCATCTCATACCTAACACCATGTTACAACCACTCAATTTAATTACCAAAGGCATTAGTTGTAGTACCTCTTGTAACTACCACTTAAACCCCATATAAACTCCTTTACTTTCTAGACATTCTCCATTAGCAACAATGACTTTAATCAAATCAAGTGATTTAATTACACAGCCTAGCTTGTTAGTCACTTTCTCATTAATAAAATCATTTGTATTATTGCTATCTACTAAGATATAGAGAGGTCACTTACCTACAAAACCTTGCATGCACATTGTAGGATAATGTTTCAGTTCATTGATTGCATAAAATGAAATTTGAGGGTTTGAAATATCTTCTTGCACTTGCACTACGTTTTCTGGTTCAGACTCCATCTCTTCTTCCTCTTTTTCATCAATCTCCCTAAAATACACTTGCATTTACTTCCTTTGAGGACAATTTTTCCCTGGTGTGTATTTCTCATGGCAAAAGTAGCATCAATTCTTACTCCTATGCGCATCAATTTCTAATAGGGACAAGATCTTTTGCCATTTACTAGACATAGTGCAGTTTTTTGAATTGAATGGACTTTTTTTTGTTCTTCACATCGATAGTTGAAGGATGAGGACTTAAGATTGAATTTCCCTTCATTGAGGCCTACACTCCCCACGTCTAATTTCCATTGAATTTAGACTTATTCTTCTGACCAACGCCACTTTTGCCAAGAACATAATATTCCTTTCCTACAACCTAGCCAATTGCATAGTATCTAAAAGAGAAGAAGGAAGTAAAAACCTTACCCTTGATGTTATATCCTCCTTTAACCCCCTACTAAATAGCAACTAGTTAAGTGTGATTCAGGAAGGTCTATTTTACAACTTAATGAATCGAATGCTTCTAATGTGATCCTTCTTCGAGGAAAAGGAACCTCCTAAAAATAAAAGACAAAATTTGCTAATTTTTTGCTTGAATTGCTGTCTCTTCATCTAAATAAGAAGTTTCAGGATTACAAGTGATAATACATATCAAGATTAATAACCTATTACATTAGTTAATACTAAGAATTAAGCATAATGACACATTATATCCCTTCTTCCATTGGACCTTCATGGGATTTTGGTGCATCTTAGTTGGCTGGATTGGGGAGAATACATTTGCTAGGCTGGACCGAGTTACAGGGGGTTAGGTCATAACATCCCTTTCTCCTTAAGAAACACCATGTCCTCAAGGTGTAGTTGAAGACATTCAATGTACTTGACAAACAAAATTTCTTCTCCAAATGGAGTTGTTATTCTCTTGCAAATCATCCCACAACACTCCAACTGTTTTGAATACAATCTTTGGCCTTATTGACAAGTGCCTTGAATGTCCAAAATGATATTCAATTACAGGGGGAAGTTAGGAAATTTCCATTTTGGATTTTGGGAAGTTGGGAGGTTATGTTAGAGGGGAAGAAATGGGAATCAGAGCCTTTACAATCTTACTTGTGGGGGTAAGGATATGCATTAGTGGTGACTCTTGAATTTGATATATTGGGGTTTGTGGGTGTTGGTCAGGTGGTTCAATTGGGTTGGTGGATGTGGGAGCATGTAGGTGTGGGGGATAATAGGGAATAAGGGCTTCTGACAAATGTTTAGCAGGGGTTTGGCTGATAAGGGTGTCTTGATGCTTGGGTATGTCAAAATAGGGTTTAGGGGCTAGAGAAGTTATGAGAGGATTTTGTGTGTAGGGGTGAAGTGGAGTATTAATGCTTAGAGGAGGCGCAACCAACAAAGGAAGGGTTCCGTCATGAGCAGTTCTTACAACAGGCGTCGAGGTCTGGTAGGCTTCAAAAAAATAGGTGGTTTGAGAGATCCAATAGAGTGGATTAGACCCATCGAACCTTGGAATGGCTAACGATGGCGCCCTGAGGGTGTGATAGTGACGTCGACAGCAGGGAGGGAAGCTTTGGGAGGGCTAATAATTAAATAGGGGGTCGCAATGGTGGTAAACTTGTAATTGAGGGCTTCGATTTATTGGTGGAAAAACTATTGGTTGCCAATGATCTGGTCGAGTGGGACATCCATTCAATTGCTATCTGTGGAGGTTGTCGGATGGTCACTTGCCATGAAGAACTCAATGAAAGCACCAATTATGTGATCCTTCTTTGAGTGAAGGGAACCTCCTAAAGACAAAAGACAAAAGATAAACTTTGCTAATTTTCTTCTTGATTTTCTGTTGCTCTCTCTTCATCTAAATATGAAGTTTCAAGATTACAAGAGATAATACATATCATCAAGCCTAATAACCTATTACATTAGTTAATACTAAGTAATCAAGCATAATGACACACTATAGCCCTTCTTCCATTAGACCTTCATGGGCTTTTGGTGTTTCTTAGTTGGTTGGGTTAGGGAGAATATGTTTTTTGGGCTAAACTGAGGTGTGGGGTCTTGGGTGATAACAACTTCATAATACTTAACCAACCTTCTTCAGCTATACCAAATCTGCCATTGGATCTTTATACATGGGGCCAAATTGTTTTTTTAGTGCTTCAGTATATCGTTCTAGGTTACCGCCACTTCACCCTACGATTTTATGTAGGCCACATGCCATTGAAGAGCATTTTCATCCATGGATAAAGTAGCCATAGTAATCTTGCATTCTTCAGTTGTAGCCTTTAATGCGAAGAAAATTTCACATTTGAGAAGCCATTCCATCACTTCTCCCTTACTAAACTTTGGAAACCCCATCTTTGTGAATTGAGTTGAAACTTGAGGATTTTGCTGAGAGTGATTTCCCCTTTCCTAATGACACATATTACCTCTGTTAGGTGAAGATTGAGGTTGAGTATTCCTTATTTTCGCCATCTGTGATGCCAAGCCTTTCACCATATCTCATCACAACTAGGCATTCAACAACGTTTGTTTACTGCTTACCATCCTCAATCAGATGTTAAAAAAAGGCTTTAAATACATGTATGGAGACTTATCTCAGGGGCATGACATGGGAAAAACCAAGATAGTGGTTTAAATGGGTGGTACTTGTAGAGTGGTGGTATAATACCAACTTCCACAATGTAACTCAGACTACACATTCCTTATTTTCCTAAAGATTTTGTGGTAAAGAGATGGACAGAAGCTTTCGTGCAAGAGAAGAGATATTGGCTACCCTCAAACATCACTTGAATAAAGCAATCAATGGGATGAAGAAATTAGTTAACAAAAATTGAATTGGCAGAAATTTTAATATAGGGGGTTGGGTTTTTCTCAAGCTCATTCTGTGGCTTCTAGGAGGAATGGTAAATTATCACCTTGGTACTATGGACCTTATGATATTGTGGGAAAGATAGGGTTAGTGGCTTACACTCTCAAACTGCCACCTACCTTACCAATACACCCTACCTTTCATGTATCTTTGCTCAAGAAATGTCATGATTCATAGGTTCCATCTCGTCATCCCCCTAATGACTAGCCTAACCTACTATAGGTTAAAGTACTTAGGCTTTACTCCAATGAAGAATGATCGAAAGACAGGGTCAAGCTGTAATTGAAATTCTAGTGAAATGGGAGGAGCTTCTTGAAGAAACTACTTGGGAACTCTAGTTTAATTTGCAACAATAGTTTCCAGAGGTTGTTCATACTTTAATCTTTGAGGACAAAGATTTCATGGGAGGGGAATGTACTAGAATAGACCAAAGAGTTTGCAAATTGATTTTGTAAGATGTTATTAAGCATAATTAGCTTTGGGATTAATTTACCTTTCTTGGCTAATAGTTATGATTTTTATTTGTTTAGTTACTTATTTTAGTTGGTGAGTCAGCAGTATAAGTGGATGGACTATTGCTTATTAGTTTAGTTTTTGCTAAGCTAGCATGAGTGTGATGCAATATGTAAGGCTGTCAATATGGGTTGACCATGAAAATATGAGTTGGGGTGGGTCAGCTATATTTTAAATGGATTGTCAAGTCCTTAACCCAATCCATGGGCCACCACATATACATTTTCTTTTTTGTAATTAATATTTTTACAAAATTACTTAACAACTATATCTAATTACACTAAATTACATCAAAGTTTCAATACACAAATTACATAAAAATTCATCAAAGGTCCAATAATAACATAAATTACTACAATAGTTCAAAACACATATAAATAGAAATGCAAAACAATTACATCAAAGATTCACAATACATCAACCATTTTATCTTTTTCATTTATGTCTTCCTCAATAAAAATATTGGAACCTTGTCTTAACAACAAAGAAGTCTCAAGCCTTAAATCATATTCATCTATTATTCACAATCATAAAAATTAAAAATAGCCAATCTTAAATCTTAATGGTCAATTAATAATCATATTATCAATTAAAAGCTCGAAGAAATTGAAAGTGAAATTAAATATTACCATCATTAGTCACAATATAGCCATGCCACCAATTTTTCGTTCAAACAAGCATTTGGACATTTTCATGATTGAGAGATCTTCTATACTTATGAGAACATTATCACCAATGCTAAAAGCAGATTTCAATGCTACTATAGTAATCGAAATGCTCAACACATCATGAGCTAGAACAGAAAGATCAAGAAATTAGATAGCATTATGCCTTCAAAAGTTAAGTTCTACCAATTCACCAAAAAGTTCATAATCAAGTTTTGATTCTTCTAAATAAATATTCATTTAGACTTGTCAACAATAGAAATAGTTTCATTTTGAAACATTTTGAACTATTATAAAATATAGACATAAAGTGAGCAAAACAAAAACAAAAGTATTAAAATTAGAAAGATGCAAGACTTATACTAAAGATTTTTGCTCCCTTAGGTTTGTTGCCTCCTTCACCAATTTGCCTAGACAAAATACTTGTAGTTATAGATTGAGAGCCACTTGATGTACATGTGTTTCTTGCGTATTCTTCAAAGAGCTTAAACAACTTTCTCTTTACAGTTTCTGCCTTTTCTTCACATGTAGAAACATTAATCTTAGAGTAACAAAACTTCAAGAAATCAAGCTTCATAAGTGGGTCAAGAATAACCCTAAATACAAGCACTACACTATAATCCTTCCAATACTTGTCAAACTTCAATTTCATTCCTTGAGCCATGTCCATGGTAGTGTCATCTTCACTATACAAATTTTCATTTAAGATATATTCAATTTTCCATACTTGCATAAAATACAAGTTGGACGGCAGATAAGATGAACCAGATATCAAGTTTATGATATCATAAAATGGCTCCAAGAATACATAAATTTTCATCCCAATTCTCCATTCATCATTTCATGGACAATATTTATAAATTCTATCAACAAATTGAAGGCTAGAAAAAGATTTTTCATATTTGATTGCACTTTCAAGCATCAAATATGTTGAGTTCCATGTAGTTGACACATCTAAACATAAACCAACCTCTACATCAATGCCAACTTGTTGAACACACTCTTGTAAATTTTTCATCCTCTCATCTGATCCCTTCACATACTTTACACTCTCTTATTTTATACAATGCTTTAGTGGCTACTTTCAACCTATTTTGAACAATAAGATTTAATATATGAGGTAAACAATGCACAGGAAAAAATTCACCAATACAAATTAAGTTGTTTTGCAAGCGAAGATAGCCTTTCAAGATATCTTGCATGTTATCATTAGCAGAAGCATTATCTAAAGTAAGAGAAAAAAATCTTTTTATCTATGCCCCATTGCTTCGAACAATCAAACATAGTGGTAGCCAATTCAACTCCAGTGTGTGGAGGAGGCATATGACAAAAGTTGTATCTTGCTACATAACTTCCAATTTTAATTTACAAAGTGAGTAGTCAAACAAATGTAACCCTCAGAAGTAGATTATGTCCATACATTAGAAGTTTAGCAAATCCTATTATACGATCTGGATTTAGAAACTTTACCCAAACCCTAACCTTATCATACTCCACAAAAGCATAAGGAAAATCATGCTTAATTATAGCTTCAACACACATGTCACGTGAAATTATATGATCAAATTTTCTATTCTTCACCTTCCCTTCATAATCAATGAACAATTGCTCTAGACTAGAGAATGAAATCATTTTCTTGGTATTAGTGTGACGATGTAAATGTGAAGATCTATAATTTGTACCACTAGGTTTAGGACCAACTTTACACTCACTTTTAGAACCATTATAAATTGCCCTTTCTCTTTTTGCCCTCTTATTTGTTGACGCAGGGCCAAAGCCAGACATTTTGGATTGGGAGAGGGGAATTTCATCCTATTTTAAAACCCTTATATCATCATCATTCATATTAACTGACTCTGATTGATCCATTATCTTCAATTTCATGCAATAACAAACATATAAAACAAAAACTTAGAAACAATACAAAAACAGTACAAAAATCCACAACAGGGAAATAACATCCCCGAATTAGAAGCAACCATTAGATATTACAAGAAAGAGACCAAGTAATCCTTTAAAGAAAAAACATAAAAGGGTAAAAGAATAAACAAATAATTCCCATTACAAACAATTTTTTTTAAAAAAAAAATTCAACGTTGACTTAAGGGCAAAATGGACTTTTCATTTTCAAAAAACTTTCCCATGTTCATGGGAATTGGATTCCCACCCCTCCATGAGCATGTTTTGGTGGGAAAATTAGTCAAAAATCATTCCTGGAAATGTTTTGGGGAGAAACTTTAGTCAAAAACCATTCTTGGGAATGTTTTTCTTTTTAAATGTACATCAAACATGGGAAATTGAGATTCTCATAAACTAAAAAGAATCTGCCTGTCAAATGCTTCCTTATAGCAAACTAAATAACACCCAACAAATAGTAAGATATATTGAACCAAAATGCTTCAAACCAACAACCCAGTTTTGATAAAAGTAGAACAAGCAACCAAAAACATTACTAACCAAACACCTAATTTCTTCAACCAAATGATATCACAACCCATTATCTCAAGTTGCATAGGACATTTTAGACAGAATCAAAATGCTCAACAAAATTAGCCATATGGAAAAAGTTCAGAACCGAAACTTATTATCCAAATCAGAGGTTACCCAAACATTATCAATCACAGAAATCAATTTGAAAGCCAAAACTATTTGAAGAAACACAACTAAAAATCAAAATGCAAACTTCATATAACAAAATAAAACAGAACCTGAAACCTATTGAGCATAGGGTCCAAACCCAAAATTAACCTATTAAGGCAAAACTATCACTACAATCAAATGATAAATTCCAAAAATCAAACATGACCTGCATAATCAGAGTGAAACAAGTAGAGACCAAAACTCCTACACCCAAAGAACAAACGGAACCAGAAAAGAATCAAGAAAGAGGTAGAAAGGAGCACATAAAGTAAAACCCTTATATTACCCCTGATATCAACCAAACCAAGAGGAGAATCGAGGCAAAATACTCACAATAAACTAAGAAACAAACTATGCCAATCCACCGAAGCATGCTTGGAAATTATAGAAGATATTTCAAAAATCTATCCCAAAAAAATTTCTTCAAAATCAGAACATATCACTAACAAAATAAGAAATCATAAGGAAAAATCCTGAAATAGATCCATATATCTAGAACCAACTCAGAATAAAAAAAAAAAAAAAGACCCTAAAACCAAAGAAGTAGAAAAAAAAAACAAAGAAACTCAAAATAGAGATGGAAAGAAGATGAGGAAATACAATACTCGAGGATGGAGCTTCCACTCAATGAAATCTTTCTACCAGGAACAACACGAGGAAGCAGGTGACCAAAAAAAATGGGCCAGAAGAGGGAGATAGAGAAGTGGCGTGCTTAGTAGGGCTGAACAATGGTTTGGGTTAAACTGCAAAACCGCTCGAACCAATCCAAACCGCACTAAAACCGAACCAAACCGAGGTGGAGGTGGTTTGGTTTGGTTCAAAAATAGGCAAACCGCAATGGTTTGGTTCGGTCAGCGGTTTGGTGGTTTGAAAACCGTTATAAACCGAACCAAACCGCAATAATACCTTATTACATATATGGTTTTAGTCTTTATATTTATGATTTGAATTATGGTATATGTACTGTCTTACACTAGTAGCTTATGGAATCCTTATCTTTTATTTTTTTGCTTTCATTTATCTGAGATTTTTGTTATATTTAATATCAAATTATCAATTGTCAGGTGCAGGTTAGACCACATGTTTTTTTTATGTGAAAACTTATTTTTTAATTATATATGCAGAATTTATTATAATATTGAAGGGTTTGGTAATTTACCTAAACAGTTGATGCCTTGAGATTATAATGTTATATGCTGGGATTGCTATATTAGAAGTTGCTCTCAAGTAATCAAGACTAAATAGTTTCTCTTTCTCAGGTAATGAGCCTACTATTTAGTTTCGAGACTAAGTTGATAACATAGTTTTATGAATTTGTTATACTAAATTGAATCAATTGTTTGGTGTAAGTAGTTCAAATTGACATATTTCATTTTGCCTATTTAGTATTGAGTAGTCTTGATATTAGAAGTATAAAAGGGCCAAACCGACAACCCAAACCGAACCAAACCGCATAATAATTTTTTGGTTTGGTTCGGTTTTTACTTTGAAATACTACAAACCTGAACCAAACCAAACCGCAAAGTTTTACCTAGTTTGGTTAACGGTTTGGTCCAAAACAAAACCAAACCGGACCACGTTCACCCCTAGTGCTTAGGATGGTATTTCAAAAGAAAGGAAAAAGGGAAGGACCGTCCATTTTTAGTGTGTAAAGGTGATGATGGACTGCCCTCTGTGAGTGGGTGAGTGAAGTGTACGCTATTTGGCATAGCATAGTTAAACCCTTGCGGGCTGGCTCAGCCCAACCAGAGATAGCCCACCTACTAGTGTACAATCCATTTAGGCCCAATTGAAATGTGTTGCTATTTTATCAGCTCAAGCTAACCTATATTTTATAGTCATATGCTAGGTCATGTGATTTGCTAGTTAGCTAAGATGCTCTGCTAGAGTTGGTTATGCTTATTTTCAATGAAATTGCCCACGCAAGTTTCCTTTCCTTCTCTCTGATTCTCTCTGACTCTCTTCTCTTCTCTACCTTGAGTCTGTATCAATGTGCAAACTACGAAGCCATTTAATAAAACGATGTTACTAAGCAATGTTGACTTTTTCTCTCTTCTGCAATTCAAATCAATTTACTACTACTATTCCACAAATCTACAAAGCTCACATATCCTTATTCCACTTCCTTCCACACTCCCATTGGACACCAAGAAACCCTAACTCCCACCTACCCACTTAATCTTAATCAAATCCATTGTTTCTAGAGTGCCAGCAAATTTGAATTGGGTTAAGGGGATTAATCATAGACGAAGAAAGCAATTTCATAATAACATTCGGGCTATGTTTGACAACCTCCAGATTGGATTCCAAGATTGGTTTCTCTACTTCTTTGGTGTTGATGAATTTGATATCTTCTTTGGTATTTTAATAGTATCTGGGCAATTTTTATCACAATCTTTTTACCCTATTTTGCTATTGATATTTTGATGGATTTCATCTATGGTCACGTGAGTTTGTGGTGATAAGAGTTTCGATTTATTGAAGAAGAAAGAGAACTAAAGAAAAGGAGAAATGAAGAGGAAGACCGAAGACGAGGATAGAGAATGAGTGCCAAGAAAAAAAAACAAAAAGGAAGAGGAGAGACTAACTGGGTCGAGAGATGATTCAGCAAAAAAAAGAGTCCCATCATCATTTATGTTAATTTTCCACATGAACGCCATGTAAGCAATTTGAGTTCATGACATTAACGGATTTAAGGCTAACAATAAACATAAGGATGCTTTGTAATTTAAAAGACAAAAAATGAAAAAAAAAATATTTATGGGACCAAAGTAAAATTTAATGCAAAAGTTTAGGGAGGAAGTATATATTTTTGCCTATTTAAGAGATACAATACTCATGTTCCCTTTCCAAATTGTAATTTAGAAGATAATTTAAATTTTACATCTTTTGTAATTGTTAATAACTCTATAAAAGATATTAGTCTAAAACATTTTATACATAACTATTTATATTCATTTCAATAATTTATGTAATATAGAAATATCAAAATTTTAATATTCAAAGAAGAAATTTAAATATGCTCAAAATCAATTTGAATATTTACTTGAAATATTTGAATCTACCTACTGTTCATTTTTACCATATCCAAAACCCCCCCCC
>JASKGM010000601.1:0-12428 GCA_034509205.1 Ceratonia siliqua
CGGTTTTCCTCCCAAAAACTTGCTGGGAATTCCTTCTCCCCCCCTTTTGATCTTCCTTTCCTCCTGGCGCTCTCTGTGGAAATTGCCCTCGGAAACTCGTCCTCTGTCGTCGATCTCCCCTCCTTCTCTTCGCAAACCCCCTTCTCTTTTATAGTTGGGCGATATCTCCTTCTTCCTATGATGGCGTGAAACAGATAGGTGATTGAGGGGCACCGTTTGCAGAGATTTGATGGAGAGGAATCAGGAATTTTGCAGAGATTAGGGTTGAAATAGAGAGGATTTCCCGCAGAGAGTTGCGGGAGAGGTAGCGGGAACGAGTGATTTCCGAAACGCAGAGGAGGGGATGTTGAGAGATTACGGGGGGAAGAGAAAATTAGGGCGCAGAGAGAGTGGGTTAGGGATTTCTGAGAGAGCAGGTGATGAGGGGATTGGGGGAAGAGGATCCGGGTTGTGGGGCTCCGGTGGGTTAAGGGCTGATTAAGTGGACCGGGCTAAGTGTGTTCTGGGCCTATTTTTTTTGGAGCTAGGCCCTTTTTCGTTTTTTTTTTTTTGATTTTTTGATTTTTTTGATTTTTTGATTTTTTGATTTTTTTTGTTATTTTTTTCCTAAATTAAGAAATATATACCTGGACAAAATCAGGTGTTTACACTAATAACAATACTTTTTGAAACATAAAAACAGTTATATTTTAAGGAAAATTTAACATTACAACAATTTATATATGTTTTAGTATTTATTAAGTGGATAATTAAATAAATCAAACTATCAAGAGCATTAGTTCAAGTGATATTTTTTTTAACACTAAGTACTTATTGACTTTAACATTGATGCTTCAAATCATCACTCTTCCTAATGTTGAAATATTATCTATCGACAAAAAAATTTAAATAAACTAAATCCATATTAATCATTTTCAAAAAATATTTATAGATAACTATATTATTTTTGTTTTATAGCCTAGAAGAAAAAATTTGTTTATTCTAAACAAAGCTCAAAAATGTAGAATAAAGTTAACAATGGAAGAAAATAAAAAGGCAATATTAGGCAATATTAAATTGTGAAGAAAATATAATAGTGCGCTAGGTAGTTAAACCTAAAATCACAAAAAAGTAATTGAAAAATATAGATTAGATCACAGAATGCATAACATGCATGAGTAATCAATCAGTATAAACAATTTATCCATTGTTTTTGAACTTGGCAAAGGATGGATGGGCTACTCGACAGAGGTTTAAGTTTTTTAGTTAGGGTTAATGTTAAATAGGATTTTAAGCCTGGAAACTTAAATATAGACTTGTGGCTTGTAAACTTGAGATGAATCTTTGGCTTGATAGATTAGGCCAGGTATATCCATGGGTATACCTGGCCCATGAGTGGGTCTAATTGCAAGGATATATTTGTGTGCTCTCATTTGGAAGACCATTTGGGAATGCATCATTAGGCTTAACATAAGGAATTGTTTATATTTTCATTCTTGTATATAATTCTTGTACCCATATTCTAAAAGTACATAAGATACACTTCTCACATTAGTGCAACCCTTTTACCTTCCATAGTACTCTTCCAAGCCCGCGAGGAATTAGGATTGAGAGAAACATCAAGAAAATGACATTGAGAGAAGTATTTACCTTCAAAGATTCTAGTCACTAATGAGTCATCTGTAGCCACTTTCCAGGTTTGTTTTACCCAATAGTGCTAAATTCGGAGCAAGCATATATTTAAAACCTAACCCTTCATTCTTTTTTTCCTTGTAGAAAATTTTCCACTTAATCCAGCTTAAACCCATTCTACCATCAAATGCTTTTAACCAAAATTCTTGAATTATTTTGTTTAATTAAATCCATACAAACCCCAACATGCAGCTTGAAACATGCCATGGTGTATACAGGAATTGATTGGAGGATTGATTGATTAGTGTAGCTTTTCCTACATAACATAACATTTTTTACTTCCACCCACCCACCCAAAAAGCAGCTCACATTTTGCTTCAGATACTTGAACATATTGGTTTTGGATATATGAATAAAGGATGATAGACCCAAGTATTGGTCTTGTCACCCTATATGTGTTATTTTCATATTGTTTGCCAATTGTGCTTTTAACCTTCGGCAGTGCTTTTAGAAAAGAACACTAATGGCCAAATTAATTTGTTGCCCACTAAAACTTTCATATCTATGCAAAATATTAGTAATAGTTGCACAATGAGAGTGGCTAGATTTACAAAATAATATAGAATCATCAACAAATAATAAGTGAGACACCTTAGAATATTGTTTAGCAATTCATATTCCATTCAACCCATTTAATATCTCTACATCCTTCAACATAAAAGACAATCCATCATCACTCATAAGGGAAAGTGGGTTTCCTATCGTAATCCTCTATGCGACTTAAAATAACCAAAAAGCTCACCAATTATTATACATAGAAGGACATTATTGTACCACATTGCGTCATTAGTTTCACCCATCTTGCACAAAAGCCCATTTTCTCCATTATTTTTCTCAAAAATTCTCATTCCAACCTGTCATATGCCTTGATCATACCTAGCTTGTGTGTCATCTCACATTGCTTCCCGATAGCTTTTGTTTCTAAGTAATGAATAAGCTTATAGGCAATCAGGATATTATCTGTAACATTTCTCCCTTAATGAATGCACATTGATTCTGACTAATATTTTCTCCATTACTTCTTGTAAGTGACCTACAAGAACTTTAGAGATGGTACACAGACTGATAGGCCATATCTGGATTATATCTTTTCACTAGTAGAACTTTGGGAATCAGTGAGAGAATAATATGATTAATATTTTGTAACATTCGTCTATTTTGAAGGAAACTGACCACAATTTCAAATAATTCTAGACCCACTGTGTCCCAGTAAATTTTAAAAAATGCACCAGATAAACCATCACTACTAAGGGCATTGGTTGAATCAATAGAGAATGCAACTTTCTTCATTTCCTCTATAGAAACTAGAGGAATCAAACATCTGCTCATCTACTTGTCACTCTCTTTGGAAAATATGTCAATTCAACATCAATATTACCAAAAATAGAGGAAGTAAATAAATGTTGAAAATAATTAATTACTACCTGTGCAATGTGCCTTGTTGCTAAACACCCGAGCTACTTGAGTTCTTTTAATTGAATTTCTTACTCTCCTTATGATGTTTAGACATAGAAGAATGGGGTATTTTTATCACCGTCTCAGAGATATTTAACTCGGGAATTTTGTAAAAAATCTATTCTCTAACCTTGTCTTTTCCAAGTTCCTCCCTTAATGCCTCTGCTCTTACTTTAACAAAAGGAGGAACATTATTAGCTTTATGCAACTCATCTTGATTTTTCTTGCATCATTTTGATTAGATATTTTACTCCAATCCTATACAAAGAAATATCATAAATGATGTTTAACTCTCTCACATAGTAGATGTACACAGATTAAAGTTCACTTTGGTTTTTCTCAAAGGATTACCCCTAAAGCATAAAGAAAACTAGCAAGACAGAGTTGTTTTCCATATGAAAGCTCACAAATGTTCATTCACTTAACTTCTTTATTCATTATAGTTCATTTGAGGTTGACTCCTTTTTAAATATATGAGAATATAACCATTAGAAGAGCATATCTGAGCAGACATTGTCTTTTTGTTGATATTTGGTTGTTGTTATTTCATAGTTGACTATAGTGATCTTTTGCCAAAATATCTTAAACTTCCTTCCTTGTTTCCCTTTTGTTACGCATGTGTGACTTATCTCTTGATTTTGTTTCTATCTTCACAGAACCAACCAACGTATTTTCCTATTTCAGATAGCAACAGTATCATCTCGGCATTTTCCTTTTCTTGCTACTGATGAGCCCAAGTAGTCGGATCCATAATTTCCTTCTTTTCTCAATCCTTGGTTGCCTCCATTTTCTTTCCTCAATGTTAACTTTTCTTTGGTTGAGTACAGTTAGCAATAAGCTGTCTTTCACTTTAGTTTTCTCCTTAGTTTCCTCAATAACTATTTTCCTTTATGTCCTTCTTAGTTGCTCTTTTTACCCTGTTACCAGAATGGTAATAAATCATTGTAATATTTACTTCTTCTCAATGAGTATTTGAAGGGTTTGTATTTATGGAATGTCATCATTAAAACAAGTTTAAAAATTAGAGAGTGAATCCTTTAAGGGCCAACACATCTCCCTTCCCCCATAAAAAACTCTACAACTTTTTAGAGATATATTCAGCATGGCACCTAAAAACATTCCTCCACGTCTTCATATATTGATCTCTTTATTGGGAAGTGTTATTTTGATCCATTCCCTACACCCTTCGTCCAGTCTGCTCATCCTAAATCCATGCCTTATACCTGTCGTCATTTTGAGTGCCTTCATTTCATCTTACACTAGTGTGAAGCAACTCTTTCACTCATTCCCAATAATCCCATAATAATAACATAACAAAGGAATTTTTTTCATATCTACAGTTGACCCATAATTTATCTTCAAGACGACTAAAGATATAGATACCTTTCTTCAGGGGTTTTGACACATCCAGTGTGATAGGTTCTCCAACAATAAACCCTTGGTTATTTGATATGGAAAAAAATGCTAGTTTCACGTATTGTCCCTATCTTCTTCCCCAATTTGTTTCCCATCTCTACAGTCCTACAATAACTTGGCATCCCCCAAAATTGCACCTAAAACAAAACAAGATTAAAGTTTAAAGAACCATCATCACTTTCAAGTGACCATTCTTGAAAGACTAGTAGTTGGTTCTTGTATATCCATGGTGAGTTTTTGAGGATTTATCTCATCTCTAACTCATCTAAAAAGAAAAATTGGAAGGTATTATCTTGAATTATCTCCAATCTAATCCCCTTTGGTTTACACCATACGATATTCAAAACATGTTGTAAAGTTGTTTGCACCACTGGTTTATCCACACCAAAAAATTATCATATGAATAAAGAATACATAAAAAAACATATATTGATATCCAACATTTATAGAGTAATCACTTTTTTAATTCAATAAGAGTTCTGGAGATGCAACCACCAGTTGTTATGACTCAGCCCCTTACCACCAATCCAACCCAACTAAGACATTGCAGCCTACAGAGAACTATAATGTGTCATTATGTTTAATTACTTAGTGTTAGACACTATAATAGGTTATTAGGCTTGCGGATATGTATTATCTATTGTTATCCTGAAACTCCCTATTTAGAGGAGAAGAAACAATGATAAGGCAAGCAGAAAATTATTAAGTATTTCTTTTGTCTTTAGGAGGTCCCTTCCCTTGAAGTAGGATGAGGTTCGTTCCTCGAAGAAGGTTCTATCACCAGCTCTCCCTCTCATTCTCCTCTACATCTTCCTCGCATAAACTAACCCATATAGCCACCATTTTCCTTCTTCCATTCTTCTTTTTTCTCCATTTCTCTTTAAAAATCTCTCTTATTCAACAGAACCAATTTCTCTTCTTCTTCCTCTCCCTTCAGCTCCCTTCCTCTTTTCCTTCTCCTTCTCTCACTTCCTCTCAGCCTCTTTGTCTTCTTTTTAGAAATCACCAGCTCTCCCTTTCCTTCTCTGCTCCAAAAACCACTCTTTGTCGTAGTATTATATGCCACAGCCACAGCCACCTAAAGCTCTAGCCATTCCCAGCCACACCGCCGACCATAACCCTGGGACACTCTTGACCATTCCCCTTCTCACTAGAAGTTCACCTGGGGTCCTTCGTCCATCTCATTCTCCCATTTTCTCCTTCATTCTTGGCCTCGCTATGGAAGTTTGAAGTTTCCCACATTCAACCTCAAGTTCCATCTACGCCGTTGTTGAAGAATAACATTCTTGGGAATCACACACAGATGAAAGCTTAAACCATTTCCATATTTAATTTGCTCTGATTTTGGGAAGCTAAAGTGTTTTTCTTATTAGGAAATTTTAAGGGTTTTCATTTTCAAAATTTTGAATAAGATTTATGTTTATAGATTTTAGTGATGTTTATTTTTTGATGTGGTAGAAATAGTGCTATGACTTTGTTCACTAATCTCTGATGCCTTTCATTTCTGTCCCTTCGTGTTTACTCTCTGGTTAAATTGTAAAGGAAGTTGGTTTATGCTTTCCTTTGCTTTAATTTCCATTTTTTTTTTGGCTTCTTGTTTGAAGTTTCGGTTGATTAGCTTCAATTGGATAAATTCTTGGGTTGATGTAGTGTGTGCTAAGCTTTTAAGACCTTGAAATTGATTTGTTTTGCTTGCTACCAATTTTATGGCTTTGTGAAGTGATATTGATGTTTTTGGTGAAATTCCATCATATTTTTGTTATTGAGTTTTGGTTTGTTTGGTGCTGAACAATATTGCTACCTAAATAAAGACTCAATGGTTGCTTTCATTGGTATCCTATTGGGATTTAATAGGTCTTGTTGAGAATGTTGAGTTAAGCCACATTTCTTAGTTTGTGTTTTGGTAAAGGGTTCATTGTAATCAAAGGGATTAAGTCTAAGATCTTGGTTTCAATAAAAACTTCAAATTTATGCTATTTGGGTTCAATCAGTGCTTAATCAAATGTGTTTCGAGCTGTATTATTGTAACTTTTAATATGGGAATTTAAGGGTGGATATTCTTGTTAATTTGGGGAATTGTTGTTTATTTTGATTGCAAATTGACCATAAGAACCTTTGTCCTTTATTATCATAATGTTAAATCTTGGGAGAGTTCATGGAACACCTCTTTGCTTTGAGGAGCTTTAGGATATCTAAAGCTGGAGCAAGCATCTGATGATTTCTTACCTTTCTTCGAGATTTGATTTGTCTTATTTGTATATAATTTTTCACACACATAAATATTTTTGCATGTTTGGTTTTTATTTTATTAGAGGGCATTTGGATGGCCTTAAATTTAGGGAAAAGGCATTCTTTTTTTAAAAAAATCATTCTGATGAAAATGTGGGCATTTGGATGAACTTAAAGGAAAAACAAGTTAGGAAAAAAATAAGATTTTTGACTTATTTGAGAAGTTAAAATTTCATACTTCTCAAAAAATGAGTTTGTGGTAGAAGAAAGAGAAACACCACCAATTTTTCTTTTTACCATTTTACCCTCTGACTTCTTCACAAGGAATCGACTATTATGGCCTTCTTCTTCATGTAGAGCACCTCCATCACAAAAATGCCTCTAGCATATATTCTTCTACACAATCGCTAAAACTTTCTCTTTATTTTTTCTCATTTTCCTAGTTCCTACTATCTTAAATTCATGATTGGGATCTCAATGAAACCTGGTCAATCCACCATGGAAGTTGTCGACCACCCAACACATCATCGTTTTGGGGTTCCTATTTGGCTCACACACCAGCCTTCTTCTCATCGTGTCCTACCATCTACTTATTTCCATTTGTCCAACAAAGATCGTACACCTTCACCATCGAGAGGTTGTAGAGAGAAGTGAGATAAATGAAGATGTATTTTTCTTATAAAAATTTTTAAATTATAAAAATTATTTTTTATTTAAGAAATTATTTTTAATAATTAACTAATAAAAAATATCATATAAATAAATGTATAAAATTTGATTAACTTTAATTCACAAATATACTTAAGTAAAATTTTTTTAATATAATTATAATTAGTTATTGGTTACATTTCAGAATTTGATTATTTTTAATTAAAGACTTAAAATTTCATAAAATTTTAATTCTAAGTTTCAAAATAATAATTAACTAAAAAATGTTATTTTATAATTTTGAATTTAATTTTAATAAAAATATTAATTTTTAAAAATAATATTAAGTGTTTTTTATCCAAACATTATATATGAAAAATTATTTTATATATCATTTTCAGTAATTTTATCAATCAAAAGTCCTTTTACAGTTTTACATCTAGACACATTTTCTAATTTAAAAGTACATCTCAATTACTGCATCTAAATGCAAAATAGCTTCTCCTTACGATAAAAGACATTTGTGAAATACCAGTATAAAATATATATTTTTTGTAATACCCAAATTTAAAAAAAAATTGGTGGTGAATGAAGGTCCGAATGCAAATAACTTAAACTTGAAGGACTAGATGAAAAATTATAACAAATTGAAAACTTATGAAAATTTGCAAAAATGCCTTCTTTCCCCCCTAAATACCCCATCCGGAAACCCCCTCCAAGTCCTCCCCTATCCGGCGCTCCTTTCTCCCCCCCCAAAATCTCTCTCTCTCTCTCTCTCTCTCTCATCCTCTACGGCGTGTAGCCTTCCTCAGTCGTAGTCCACGTCTGCCCAACCACCATGGGTTTTGTTCTTGCCACTGATGTCCGTTGTACCGCTGCTGTTTGCCGGATTTACGGCCACAACCGCTGCTGTCCATAAGTCTTTATTGCCACAACGGTTGCTACTCATTCATTCTTGCTTCCATCCGTATCTACTATAGTCCAAGGACAAGTGGGAAATTTGTCTTCAAGTTTCCATCTACTATAAGTCCATCTTTGTGCCTCTTTTGTGCAAGAAGAACCCAATATGAAATTTCTAATTTTGGGGCAGTATAATGACAAACGTTTCATGGGTTCACTCCCATTTTTCTTATTAGGTTATTGGTTTCCTAAATTTTCTTGATGTATCCCCAACAAGTGTATGTTTTCCTTGGGCCTTTATAATTCAAGAATTTCAATGGTAATAACTATATGCTCTTGAACTGTATAAATTTTGGGGGCACTTTGTATTATCTCTTTTGGATTACCATTCTTCCAGTTGACAAACTTCAAAATTTTTAGAATTTTCCTTGAAGCCACTAACAAAGTAAGAGATTAGTTTATATATATATAAGAAAATTGCACCTCCAGATGTGAATTGGTGTAGTGGTGTGCCATGATATGTATGTAGAGTTACATGTGTGTGTGTGTGTGTATATATATATATATATAAGCCTCCAGTGTTGAAAGTTTTGTAATGGTGTTCAAATTATATATAAATATATATACTTCTTAGAAATGTAGAATTTCTTAGCTTAGCTTCATTCTTGCTTTTGGCACTTTTGAATGGAAGGTCTAAAAATTTAGAACCTCTTATAATATAATTATAGGGATGCATGAAACAAATTCTTTGGAACCAACTCAGCTTGAGGTAGAATTATTTGGAGATTAATTACTAAGTGAGTGGATTCTTACTTACCTCTGGATGCCTGAATCGTAAAACTTTACTTTGTGGTTCAATGATTTTATTTGAGTATGATTTAGAAGTGATTTTTGAGAAAAGTGATATATATATATATATATATATATATATATATATGTGTGTGTGTGTGTGTGTGTGTGTGTGTGTGTGTGTGTGTGTGTGTGTGAAATTTATTATTATGTTCTAAGTATGAACTATTTCTCATAATGTTCATGAGAAAGCATGAACTGTATGAGATTATGAAATTTATTTAAAACCGTACTCTAGGATCTGTAGTAGAGTGATGGTAAAACCACTAGGTACACCTAGGTCACAACCTTTATCAGTTGAGAGAAGTTCCTGATAAATGGTACTTCTGTCAGTGAGTGCAGTTCCAGGCAGGAGATTGAGTTTTATTATGTATGGTTTCCTCCGGATAAGAATGCTTTGGAAGGAAATAAGAAATTTAGTATTTCCATTCGGTGAGTGCGGTTTCCGAAGGTGAGCATCGAGTTACCCTCTAATTGAGTTTTATCTTTTGGAGCGAGAATACTGTTTTCTTAGTTTAGGTTCTCCCCTTAAATTGTTATGGATCCTAGGAATTTATGATTTTGACTTAATTACACTTTTGGTCCCTCTATTTTTCAATTGCAGCAATGTGGTCCCTAAAGTTTTTAGTTGAGCAATTTAGTCCCCAAACTTTTCATAATGTGTCAATGTTAGTCCCCCTATTAAGTTGCCATCCAATTTTAACGGTGAGAGCTGACGTGGCACAATATTTACCATGTAGGTGCTTAGCTGGCTCGCCATGTAATGCTACCAAAATGCAATGTTCCATATATGCAAATTGGATATCCCCAAAACGTAACAATTGGTTCTGCCGAGACACCCACACATCATTTGAAACTCGACGCTCCAAAACGCAATGCTTATACTCCAGTTGGTTTTACCCAGATGCTCATGCACAACCTACCGTCCTTTTCATTCCCAAAATTCGCAACGCCGTCGTCTTCCTGCCCAAATTGCAAAGTCGTGGTCTTCCTCCAAGGCTTCTATTGTTATCATTGCCGGTCTCTGCAAATGGAGTTTTTATCTAACAAACTCACACTCTGTTCGAATTGCACCCATTGAGTTTCTCTTTGCAAATGGAGTTTTCAGGTTCGTTTGAAATTAATTCATGGGTTTTTCTTAATTAAAAAAGAAACTTACAATGGGTTTTGCATGTTTCGAACTATTTGTTCATGTGAGATTTTGTCCCCTACTGTTTTGTTCGATTGTGATTCATGAGCGAGTCCACATTATCCCCAACTACTTTGTTATTTGAAATTCATAGGTGTTTTATTCTTCCTCTTCTCATTTAGGGTAGTCAATAAAGAGTTAGAAATGAAATTCATAGAGGGGTTTAATTGTGCATTGGAAAGTTAGAGAATTTTGGGACAATCAAGCATATAGCAGGATATTTGTTAACTCAAGTGCAAAGATCAGTGTATATTTAAAATAAACATCCTTTAGTTTATGTGTAATTATGCCTTGTCTCTAAAGTGAGAAGAAAAGCGCAGACACAAAAGGAAAATAATCCAAGCTTAAATTGCTTTTGGTACAAAATATATAATCATTGCTAATATATTAGATTAGCTACTATCATTATTATTTGTTTGATTAAAGAATCAAACAACTTCCTATAACTTGTTTAATAGTTAAAGTAACAAGAAGAGGATGATTGGAGAACAATTAACAATTACTCCACTATGTGATTGGTAATAAGCTGCTTAGCATACATTTTAGTTGCCTTTCTTTATTATTCCCATAATTATTATCAATGCTGACAAAAAGATGGAGGGTTCAAGGGACTTTATTGTTGGTTTCTTCACATCATGCCCCCAAAACACAAAGTGTAAGGCCATAACCAGCTGGGTCCATCCAAAACCATCGATCTCCCTCTGCCTCCAGAGTAGGGTTTGGCACCAACTAGCTATTATGCTCCTTTCTTTGCCATCAATGGAATTCCTTGATCAAGTGTTTCTGTGACAATAAGTAGCTTATGTAATAATCTACGTGTGAAGAATGGCTTAGCTAGTTGTGGTATGATTGTGCTAATTAATAAAACACCTTATGTTGTTTGAAATTTTCTCTTCCTTGCTCTCTTATCTTGCATAAAATGGAATATGGATGAATATATATATATATATATATATATATACACACACACACAATTCTCTCTGGTTTTAAAACATGTTTAATGATTCAAGCAAGGAATGCATATCCCAACGTACGGTAAAATAGAAAGAAACATAAAGGGCAATTTAATAGAATATTGTAGTAAAAGCTTTTATGAAATAAATTACCTTCTTATGATAATGTTTTAATTGGTACTAGGAACTTAATCTACAATTATTTTATATTTCATAGTCCTCTCTCTCTCTCTCTTGCTCTTGCTCTTACACACACAAATCCACATGTATGTAATGTAAATTTCTGTTCCAATATTATAGTTGCTGGCTTGGTGCAGGGCATATTAGAGTGTAAATCATATTGGTCTATGAGAGAACCCCCCTTAGATCAAAATTAACAATGAAGATAAAAACAAAAACCTTGATGCGAAAATCAAGGGTGGTAATCATTTGGTTTTAAAACAAAAATCATACTTTTACCATCTAATTTGGAGCTAATTGTTATAGAACATAATTTCATACTTACAAATTGCTTGGGAGATACCACGTTGGCTGTCATTCACTCTTATATAAAGCTGCTTTTTAATTTGGAGCTGAATGCCTTCAAATGATAATCAAATATGTCACTTTTGAATTGTTGTATGTGGCTGATTGGGCTTTCTTTTGCTTAGTTTGCTTAGCCCCTGAAATTTTTTAGCTTTGATGGACTAATAGTAACTGGATCAATAATCATATTTTAGAAAGAATGGATGTCATCTTTGGACCAAAACCCATCATTTAGTGAACTTGTTTATTGCTTACAGATTAGTACATATTTTGTAATATTGGAATCCAGCACTTCAGAGCTTCATTATTGGAATTGTTTGTTGCCTACTTTTCTTGTTAGCTAAATTGTTTCATGTGTTGTCAGGTGAGTTCCAGAAGTGGAATTGCAGCTTCAATGAGTTCAGCCTTCACTATTGGAATTGTAACTTGAATGAGCGTTGCATAAGTAAAATGAACAGTGACAATGAACATTGCAGAAGTAAAAGGGGAACAACGAACATGAAATTTGACAAGATAGAAAGACAGAGGTTAAAGAAACATAAAGGACAATGAACATTGCAGAAGTAAAAGGTGAACAATGAACAATGAACTTT
>JASKGM010000634.1:0-11096 GCA_034509205.1 Ceratonia siliqua
ATATTTTTTTGTGTTTTAAATATTATATTTTTTTTTATATATATATATATATATATATATATATATATATATATATTAATTATAGGTGTAGGGTGGGGTGCATACCATGATACCCAGACTCATACTTATAATATATCCTAAAATCATATTCAGACCCATTTTTTAAAACCCTTACAACGCAATGAATAAATTTTACGGATAGATGGATAATATGACTATCCCTATATGGAAACACGTTTAGAAGTATTTTTAAAATTAGGACAAGCATGAGATTTTATAATGTGATGTATTATGTTATACGTTGACCTTGGATTTTGATGATTAAACAAAAATACAAAGTATAAAAGAAAAGTGAAATAACTTATTTTATGTATTCTTGCTTAGGTAGAAGAAAGTGATGTACGGATGAAGACAAAAATAATAAAGACACAAAAAGCATATGGGTCACAAAAAGAGACAAAGCCATAAAGATACATTCAAAGAGCAACCAAAATAGGAAAACCCATTAAAATGAGTAAGTTTAGGCTACTAACAGAGAAGCAACAAAAATGAAACTCTTCTAAGGAAAAAATTAAGAAAAGAGATTGCCGAAGGTATGGAAGGAGAAAGCAAAGATGAACGAAATTATCAAAATCAAATCTCTTTGATAAAGGATTGAAAAGGAAGGAAAAGAAATATGGAAGTTGTCATCAAGAGAAGAAAGTTCAAATCTTCCAATCACCAAATTAGATTGAAGCTACAACATTCATAGAGGAGCAAAATCCCAAGAATGAAGTAAAGGTGCAATGGTTAAATTTTTTACGACTATAAGAAGGAAGAAGAAGGAACACCAACGATCATTGAAGCTATGCAGATCACTTATGAGAAATTATTTCAGCCATGTTCATTTGGTTTTCATTTCTTGTAGCTATTGCAAGAGAAAAAACTAGAGAGTTTTGATCACAAAAAGCATTACCCATATACTCTAAAAAAAGAGTCATTTCTTTCATCTCACATTTTGATTGTTGTAGTTAGTGGTGAGCTTGGAAATTACTATATTTGCGGTTAGCAGTCAAAATCACTTATTACTGGTGAACAAGTAAAACCAGCGTTGTAAGGGTTGATTAATTAGTGGTGAAAAATTCATTGGGAGTCAAGGGAATTAGACGTAGGTATCACGTTGAGGCCAAATTGTTGGGAATAGGTTGTCCTGGAAAGCAAGTTGTATTCCCCAATTTAATATTAAATACATTTTTAATATTAATAAATAAAGAGTTTATTTATGTAAACTTTATTTTTTAACTATTAAGGTTTTTAGATTCTAATAAATTAAGATACATTTGCATAAGGGTTATGTAAAAGGAGATATGTATCTTTGGATGAATCTAAAATATCATTCACAGTCACTGAGTAGAGTTGGTCACTCTATTTGATAAAGACTATAGTGTCCGGATTACCTCCAAAGAAAGAATGTGATTCTTTTTTAAGGAAATAATGAATCTCAAATAATTTAAGTAGTAGACTTCAGGTAATGAAACTATTAAATGAATTAAAATCAAGTGAGATATTAAGTTCAAGTTAATACCGTTGCTTTGAACTTGAACTCACATACGTTGCATTCGTCAATGGCAAAATCGAAATCCTGATGAATTATGGACTCGTGTCCATGACCATTATGATCTTTGATATACTATGGGCACGACCATTATATGATGTTGGTCAAGACTCTATATGTTGGGATGATAGTGGAAGTGAACATCCAGGAACATAAATTCAGGAAATGGAGTTTGTAGCATTACATCACTTTTGGTGATTTCAGAAAGATAGGTGACATATCTGGGCTCAGTGAAATGATGAATTAGCTACTCATAAGAGGACAAGATAATTTTAGAAAAGTTTTAAAAGATTATTTGGTCACTTATCGGATGAAATCTAAGGTTAAGGGACAAAATTGACATAAGGGGTAAAAGAGTAATTTTACCTTGGTTCAATGGATAGCTACAAGGATTCACAAATATTAGATTTATTAAATTAGACAAATCAATGTTCAACATTGACTTCTCGTAATTTTAGGAATTATAAAGAGTGCAATCATGAGTCTTTGGTGAAATGACTTCATGATTAATAAAATTAAATTATCTTAATGAGATTAAAATAATCCCAAATTTATTAGAGTTTGAAATTCTTATATCCAAAAGGATTCCTCACATAGCTTGGGAGAATTCAATATACATTAAGTTAGAATAAATTCAAGATGAAGTTAATTGATAGCATTTCAGCTAATATTTTTATTAAGACAAGAGTTGTCTTAATTTAGACAAATAATTATTTTAGGACAAATGTTGTACTAAATATGCTTGAAAATGTGAGAAATATTTTTGTCACTAAAGAGATAAAAATAATTCTTACATTAGTTATCTACATTATATAAGTGTTGTTTTAATTAGATAATAAAATTTAAGACAAATGTTTATCTTAATTAAGACAAGTGTTGTCTCAATTTAGGCAATATTTATCTTAGTAATTATTTTTTATTTAACTACTCTAAATTAATATTTACATTGCTCAAATATTTAATTTAAAGAAATTGATTAAAATAACATTAAATCCCCATTTAATTAGGAATTTCGACTATAGCATTTTATTACGATAAAATTAATATAATTAATTATTTATGCTAATGTTGTTGCAAAGGTTAAATTGTTCAAACCTCTGAAACAACTTCCTCCCCATGTGATGGAGAGATGTACGACCAAATGAAGGGAATTGATATTTGATATGGTCAAATATATTCTTTCATAATTATCCTAATTATCTAAGTGAATGCTGGTTAAAAATTAAAAGACTTTTAATTTCTTAGGTAACTTACATTTATTAGGAAACTAACTAAGTCAAAGGGGTTTAATTAAGTAAAATTATTTATTTTAATTTTTAATTCTAGCATGACCAACTAGAAAGTCACACATGTTTTCTTTAATTGTTAAATAAAATATATTATTATTAAAATTATATAATATGATTATTAATTGATAAATCATTAAATAATTCGATTATCTAGTATTCCCCATTAGTAGGCATGTGAATCTCTAATGGTTAAGGATTAAATTTTTTAAATTACACTCAAATGCTCTCACATGACTTAGGGTTAGCATATTATATATTTGCATCATCTTCCTCTTGTAACCATACAAGTGAATATTTTGAGAGAAGAAGAGTGAACTAGCCGGCCATTTGAGAAAGAGAGAAGAAAACTTTAAAAGAAAAACTTCTCTTAAGACCATGACTGTTGTGAGTTTGGAAAAATAATTTAAGTGATTTCAAAATACAATTCCACATGCCACACTAAGAGGAACAAAAGGGAAGACTTTCTAATTTAATTTTGAAGGCTATCAATTATTGTTCTACTATATTTTGTTTTGTTCTAATCACTAAACCTATTCACCATAGGTTTCGTGGATTGATACTTCCCAAAGAATAGCCAGTCATTACAATTGATTAGAGAGTGAATTGCAAGATTAAATTAGTTATAAGAGGTATGTAAAATCATTATCTATTTTACTTCTCTTATTAATAATGAGTTATTTGCTTAGTGTTTTGTTTCCACCTATTTTCAAGATTAAATGTTTTTAAAAAATTTAAAAATTCGTGCTTTTATCGTAAACACCTAAGGATAACAACTAAATCCAACACGAATCATGATAAATTATTGTGTTCCTCCCCAACCCCTTATTTTTCTTTAAGCTTTAATTTCTAATACGAAGCAAAATGATTTTGAGATATCTCAAACTTTTCAGGCACTTTAAAAGTTTTAAGGGACCTCTCTTAATTTTTTTTATTTTGAATAATTTCTGAAAAATCCAAAAAGATTTGATTTTATTTGTATTGTACCAATTCACCCCTCCTTTCTTGGTACTATTTAATTTTCATTTGGTATCAAAGCAGGTTTTTGCAGAAGGCTTAACAGCTAAAGCAAAGATCCAGACATCATGAATCAATATCAAAATGAAGGATCCTACTTTGTTGAAGGTCAGTCAACTCATCATCCTCAATACTTCAATGAGAATCACTACACTCATTGGAAGGCTAGGAAGAAAATATTTATTGAGTCATTTGATTATCCTGCTTGGCAAGCCATCAAGAATGGACCAAAAATTCCTACAAAAATGGAGAATTGTATAAAGGTGAAAAAAGAAGAAAATGAATGGATTGAAGAAGATATCAAAATGGTGCAAGCCAATTCTCGTGCTATAAACATACTCTTCTATGCAGTAAGTAGCACTGAATATCATAAAATCTCTAGTAGTGATTCTACAAAAGAAATGTGGAATAAGCTAGAAGTTACTCATGAAGGCACAAAGAAGGTAAAAGGTACTAAAATAAATGTGCTGGTCAGAGAATATGAATTATTCATGACAAAAAAAGAGAAACCATTAAAGGAATGTTTAATAGATTTTCCAAGATTGTGGGAGACCTTAAAATCTCTTGGAAAACCATTTACAGAAGAAGATCAAGTCATGAAATTTATGAGAAACTTACCCGAGGCATGTAGTTCTAAAGTAGACACTATAAAAAGTTGTGATGTGAGCTCTTTTACTCATGATGAGCTAAGGGGTATACTTATTGCCTATGAGAAAACCCACTTGCAGAGATATGAGAAAGAAGAAAAGAGAAAAGAGCACAAAAAATATTACCTTGAAATCCACTGTGAATTAGGACAAAGAAATTGAAGAAGAAGGTCATGAAGATGAAGAGGATGTTCTAGTTTTGATAAGCAAAAAGCTATCGAGTATGATACAAAAGTGTCAACAAAATAAATTTAGAAGACAAAGAGGAGAACAAAACAAATACGCAATCATTTGCTATGAGTGTGGAAAACCAAGCCACACAAGAGCTGAATGCTATCAATATCAGAAAAAGAATAATAAGAAGAAACCTTACAAGAAAAAGGAAATGGTAGCTATATGGAGTGATGAAGACGTATAGGAAGAAAAATACAACAATGACGACAATCATTGCTTCATGGCACTAGCCGAAAATGATGAGGTAAACTCTCTTAATGACTCTCTTTCTTATGAAGAATAAGATGAAATTATTGATGAATTGTTAACAGATTCAAAAAGAGTCATGTAAACAACTTGAGCATGAAAAAATGGAGTTAGTAATTGAATTTGAAAATTTGGTAAATGAAAATAGATCTCTTCAACAGAAAATGGGTTATTTAAGGAGTGAAATTGATATATACAAAAATGTAGCAAAAAGTATGCATGATGAAATTAATATCTTAAAAAGGAAGAATGAGGCATTAAAGAATGATTTAGACAAGTATGTTAAAGGAACAGATACATCATAAGCTATACTAGGAAGTTAAAAGAATATTCGAGATAAAAGAGTAATTGGTTACTTAAAAAATTTCAACATGAAAGTATATAATGATGCTCACATAAAAGTGAATGTCTCTAATATAAATAGCTCATCTATAAGATGCAATTTTTGCAGTAGATTTGGTCACACTACTCGTAATTGTTTGCTAAAAAGAAAAAAAAATTCAAAGCTAATGTGGGTACCAAAAGGTACAACTATAGCAAACAAGTTTGGCTAACCTCAAAGGATTCAAATCACACTGGGTACCTAAAATTGCTTGATTTTTTGTAGGAATGCTTAAAGAGCAACAACAAGGAACAAAAATGCTATTTGGATAGAGGCTGCTCAAGACACATGACTAGAAATTCATCCAAATTCATTGGTATAGGAAAAGTTAAATTAAATGAATCATGTTATATTGATGATGTGATATTGGTTGATGGTCTTAAGCATAATCTAGTAAGTCAGATGTGTGATAATGGTTACAAAGTCATATTTGAAACTAAGTATTGTATTGTTCACAATATTAAAAATAACAAGATAGTCTTAATTGGTCATAGGCATAAAAATGTGTATATTCTTGATGCTAATTGTGAATCACTTGATATAAAATGTCTTTCTTCTATAAATGATAAATCTTGGTTATGGCATAAGCGTCTTGGACATGCAAGTATGCATCTTATTGAAAAATTACCAAAGCTTGAGCTAGTTAAAGGTTTGCCTAAAATAAATTTTGAAAAGATCATGTATGTCATGCATGTCAATTAGGTAAACAAACTTAAAGTTCATTTAATGCTAAGAATGAAGTATCTAGTTCTAATCATCGATTTGTTGCATATGGATCTCTTTGCCCCCACTCAAACTCCTAGCTTTGGTGGGAAAAGGTATGAGATAGTAATTATAGATGATTATTCTATATTTACATGGGTACTTTTTCCACTGCATAAAGTTGAAGCATTTGGTGCATTTAAAATATTATGCAAAAATATTCAAAATGAAAAGCGATATTTTATTGCTAAAATTCAAAGTGACCATAGGGGAGAATTTCAAAACAAAGAATTTGAAAACCTTTGCAATGAACTTGGAATTTCTCACAATTTCTCCTGCCCAAGGACACCACAACAAAATGGTGTTGTTGAGAGGAAAAATAGAACTTTGTTGGACATGGCTAGAATCATGCTATGTGAAAACTCTCTCCCTTAGTATTTTTAGGCTGAAGATATACATATTGCTTGCTACATTTTGAATCATTGTTTGATTAGGCTCATAATTAAGAAAACTCCCTATGAACTTTGGAAAGGGAGGAAGCCTAATATAGGGTACTTTCATATATTTATCAACAAGTGTTACATACAGAATAATGAAAAAGGAACCTAGGAAAATTTGATCCAAGATCTGATGCTGGTATATTATTAGGGTATTCAACCACCAGTAAAGCTTATAAGGTATATAAGAAAAGAACACTAGTGTTAGAAGAGTTAATACATGTAAATTTTATGAAACTAACATGTCTTTGGAGAAAAATACTACAGTAAACCTAGAGGAAGAGATAATGGAGAACAATAATAAAAACAACATTGTAGCATCATCAATCAAGAATCAAAGAAGGGAAACAAGTAGAAAAGATGAAGGAGAACATCTCCAACAAATTGAAGAGCAGCCACAAATTAGAACTGAAATTAAAGCACTTAGGGAATGGAAATACAAAGTCAATTATCCAAATGAATTTGTCATTGGTGATCCAATGGAAGAGAGAAAAACCAGATCATCCTTCAAATTACAAAAAAATCTTTCTTTCATATCACAAATAGAGCCAAAGAACATTAAGGAATCTCTCAAGGATGAAGGGTAGATTCTTGCTATGCAAGATGAACTGAATCAAGTTCAGCAAAATGAGGTTTGGTCTCTTATTCCTAAACTTGAAAATCAATCTATAATTGGAACTAAATGTGTCTTTAGGAACAAATTAGGTGAAAGTGAAAATATAGTAAGAAACAAAGGTAGATTAGTAGCTCAAGGATATAATCAAATAGAAGGCATTGATTTTCAAGAAACATATGCTCCTGTTGGTAGACTATAATCCATATGTATGTTGCTTGCATTTGCTTCACATAAAGAATTTAAATTATTTCAAATGGATGTGAAAAGTGCCTTTTTGAATGGATTTTTAAATGAAGAAGTGTATGTAAAACAGCGTCCAGGATTTGAAAATGAGAAATATCCAGACCATGTTTTTAAACTTTCTAAAGCACTCTATGGGTTGAAACAAGCTCTGAGAGCTTGGAATGAGAGATTAGGTAACTTCTTATTAGAAAATGGTTTCTCTAAAGGAAAAATTGATATTACATTGTTTACAAAAACTGTCAAGTATGATTTTCTTCATGTGCAAGTGTATCTTGATGATATTATTTTTGGGAGCACTAACAATTTAATGTGTAAGGATTTCTCAAAACTTATGCAAGGGGAATTTGAAATGAACATGATGGGAGAATTAACATTCTTTCTGGGTTTACAAGTAAAGCAAACAACTGAAGGTATATTTATTTGCCAAGAAAAATATACTAATGCGTTAATAAAAAGACTTGGCATGGAGAACTCAAAACCCATGGGAACTCCTATGAGTCCAGCCACTGTTATTGATAAAGATGAGGATGGTAAGAATTTAAATGATAAAATCTTCAGAGGTATGATTGGTTCATTGCTATATTTAACTCTAAGTAGGCTAGACATAATGTTTAGTGTCTGTAAGTGTTCCAGATTTTAAGCCAATACCAAAGAATCTCGTGTATTTACTATAAAAAGGATTTTTGAATATTTAAATGGGGCTAAAAATTATGGGTTATGGTATCCCTAGACTTTCTTTTGAGCTAGTTGGCTCTTCAGATGTTGATTTTGTAGGTGATAGAGTGGATAGGAAGAGTACAAGTGGACTATGCCAATTTCTTGAAAACTGTCTCATTTCTTGGCATTGCAAGAAACAAATTGCTGTACTTTCTCTACATCTGAGGCAAAGTACATAGCAGTGGGTAACTGCTATACCCAAATTTTATGGATGAGACAGCAGTTGAAAAACTACCAACTCAATTACACTGAAGTGAATATTTTCTGTGACAACACTATGGCCATCCACGTTACTAAGAATCCTATACAACTTTCAAGAACAAAGCACATCAAAATCAAACACCACTTTATTCGTGATCATAATTCTATAGGAAATATTAAAGTGGAATAGATCAATACAGATGACGAACTTGTAGGTAATTTTACAAAGCTTCTACTTGAGCCAAGATTCAACCTACTGAGAAAGTCAATTGTTATGAAAAATGGCTTGGACTAAGCCATCTGGTATATGTTTCTCACTCTGCTCCTCTATTTTTGCAATATTGGCATGTTTCAAATGAATTAATTGTTTGATTCATATAAAAATATGGTATGAATTTGTTTGGATTCTGTGTTTAATTGCTATAGAGCTTGTGAATATCAATTTGAAATCATTTACTATGATTTTGTTCATGTTCGAATTGTTCCCTCAAACCGTTTGAGGTACTTGAACATTCTTAGGTACCTTAACTGAATGTGAAATTGCTCAAAATTTTCATCTAGTTGCTCCCTTAAAACTTCTAAGGTACCTCACAATTTTCAGGTACTTCATAAATTTCCAACTCTTAAATTTTCTTCAAGTAGCTCTCATAAAATTTCTGCAGTACCTCAATCTTTCAAGGTACCTTATTTGTCAAGCAATTGCAATTTTAAATGACTTTTCAACTTAGCCATAAATCATGTGCCACATTCCTTTTAACTGACAATTCAAAATATTTCCATAAAATTGTCAGTTCAAGATCTTTTCCATTTTTTCTATATCTATAAATTTTTATCCATCTTATAAATTAAATTTAATTATTTTCAAATTTCCAAAATTCTTCAAGAATGTCATATTAGAAGTTCCTCCTTTGTCTTGTTTGTTCCTTTACACAGCTAAGTTACTCTAAAAAAATGTCTCTTTATTTCTTTCCCAATCTCTTTAAGACCACAGTTTCTTCCTCTCTCGCTCACCGTTGTGCCAGAAAGCCCTAAAATATCTTTTTCTTCCATGACTAAAACTCAAGGAACCAATTCCATAACTCGTTGACACATTAATCGTCTTTTAGTCCAATTATGAGAAACCTAAAAGGCCACTAATGTATCGAACCAAACTCTGGTGGAGATTAAGAGCGGCTAGAGTAATCCCGCCAGTTTAAGACAATCTGACTTGAATCTTTGGCAGGTGTCATAGTGCTTGATAAATTCCTTTACCTTCTAAGCCATGTTAGACTAAACGAAGCTTTGTTTGACTTGGGCTAACGTTTTATGAAACTCAAAATGGTCCCCTGTAGGGGAGGAATGGCTATCTTGTAAAATGCTCTAGATTAATGGTGAGGCTGGATTTAATAAAAAAAATTTACCCTTGAACCAAACGCCATTGTGTTGACTAAGTAGACAACAATATAGAGGGTTCTTTGCGAGGTTGTTGTAGTAGGAGTCAGAGTCTACTTCTTTTTGTAATATGGCCCACCGATCCGCTTGAGGCATCGAAATTGAATGAAGAAGAACTCTGCCTTTCGAGAGAGCGCATTAGCGCCCTTGTTGTCATTGCCCTTTGTGTATTCAATGCAACAGGCATATCCAAGTAACTTCGAAAGCCACTTATAAGTGCATATATTGTCATGTTTTTATAAAGACTTCTCTTGCATTTAATTATTTTGTTCTTGAGTTTCTTACGTTCTTAGTTTGATTTTATGTTTTGTAGGTGTTTTGAAGTGGAAATACAATTATGAGAAGAAGTAAGTTAAGTTTGGCATGCTTCAGAGCATTGTGGAAGCTAGTCCATATGAAAAAGAGCTTAAAATGCTAATTTTCAGGTAAAAGTCAGAAGTTCCAGTGCCCATGTGCCCATTCTTGGGCTCCACGACACTCAAAATTAAAGAAAAAGAGTTTTAAACTTGAGACTTCAGCACCCTGGCACTCTGAGACAACGCTGCAGCACTGGCCAACCAAAGTTGTAGCTCGTGCTGCCATAAGGTTGGGCGCCGCGGCGTCCATGTGCTGATTCCCCCAATCAGATGTTAAGGCTGAGCGCTGTAGCGCTTTGATGCCAAAGCCGCAGTGCCCGTGCACTTTGATTCACTTAAATTTAGATCTCCCATTTCATTTCACAACTTCTAACACTTGGAAACTTTGAAAGAAAGCTTAGAAAAGAGGAGGAGAGCAAGAGAAAGGCTGAAGTGATTAGGGATGATTGATTGAATACATAATAGTTTGATTGTCTTATTCACAAGTAGCAATTTGTAGTGATTAGGGATGTTCAAATCCTTGAGAACTATGATATGGAGCATAACATATGTTAAATAGTTCAAGCGTTTGAGATTGTTAGCTAGATTAACCTATCTTTCTTATCTTAAAGCTTTCATTGGATTAAATCTAGGAAGCATTTTCTAGGTTGTTCATTGGATAGAGAGCAAGTAGGGAGTGTTCTTCTATTTACCGAATAACTAAGAATATATTGGGATAGCAGAACTTGTTGTTATTTATGGTTAGTAGTCAAGATAAAGAGTTGAAAACATTGTCATGTTTATAATCATAATGATTGATTGTCTATGATCACTTGCCATTGCTTAATGGAGAAGAGTGTACCCTCAACCATGTTCTTCTATTTACCGAATAACTAAGAATATATTGGGATAGCAGAACTTGTTGTTATTTATGGTTAGTAGTCAAGA
>JASKGM010000666.1:0-10006 GCA_034509205.1 Ceratonia siliqua
TATAGTACTTTGTATTTTAGATATTGGTTACTTTGTTATTTGAAGTTATTTATTGTATTTTTAGATGTTTTTATTAAATTTAACTTTATTGTGTAAATATTAAGTTGTTTAAATTTTCTTATTGTATTTAATAGGGTTGAGCCAGATAGGACCTAAATTTTAAGATTAAAAATAAAGCTAGGTTTACGCCCTAACTTTGAATTATAAATAGGGCTAGCTAGAGCTAGGCTTGGGTCTTCCTAATATATGTTATTATGAAGCCTAAGCTCGACTTAGCTTATGAACACTTCTAGCTCTGTACACTTATATATTTATTTATGATTGACTTAATAACAAACATATAGACCTAATATGCATTTGTCTCTCTAAAGGGAAGTATTTGCTAAGGTGATCTAACTAGAGGAGAGAGATGTTACTGTGAATGTAACTTTCTCAACCAATTATTACCTTCCTCATTGAGGTTAACTATCCTTGTGGATCTTTGGGTGATTCTTAGACTCCACTAACTAGCAAATTAGCTTTGTCATGATTGGAGATAACATGAGATTTCATATGTGGGAGAAGGCCAAACTAACCGTGGTTCACCGCTACATAGTTATAATGGAGTGCAATGTCGTACAATGAGGAGATCACAGACCACAGAGAGAGAGAGAGAGAGACACACACACACACACACACACATACACACGCGCACACACACACACACACACACACACACATATATATATATATATATTTGATACCAGATAGGGCAGGATTAATCTTAAAGAGATTAAAGAGACTAATTTAGAATGACAATGGAAAAATAGAGATGTAGAAATATGGTAGAAATATTATGATAAAATACTTACAAAAGTCTGGTAGTGAAGTAGAGAATACAAGCTTGAAAACGTAAAGAAACAAAGGCAGAAAATAGTGCTGAGTGCAAAGATTACAAGTGTGCTTTCCCTGAACTCTCTCAAATTCACCCTGCCTTAGGTATTATGAAGGTGGCCTTATAAAGGCACGAGGATCGCAGACTTTAGACTCTTTCGAATCCATTTCAGATTTCAAATTAGTTTAAATTTGTGAAAATATATTTCTTGTGGGCCTCGTGTTGTCCTTTGAATAGCTTTACTTTAACAAAGTGAACATTATTGTCCTTCGAGTTCTATATTTTGTCCTTTGAACCTCTTTCCCTTAATAAAGTAAAGATTCTTGCAACATTATTGTCTAAATGTTGTCCTTGTTCCCCAAAATTATTGTATTCTTGTCGAATTGTGAAAAATGTGCTTGAGTCTAGTCTAGGTCTATGCTATAGCAATTAGAGAAGAGTGAACTCGTCATCTCCAATAAAGGTAGCCTTATTAGAGAGGGCTTTCAGCTTTTAAGAGAATTCTTCTTTAGTGGTTTTTGCGGAGAGGCTTGCCACAATCTGAGTTTTAACTACTAAGAACTGGCTCTCTTGTTGGAGTGTCTTGTTAACATGTTGTTAGTTTTGTTGTAGCCATTTTGTGATGGCCACCTGTTCCACAAGTTTTTGATTGAACTCATACCACTATTTTACATTGATGTCTCTTTCCACCCATATTGGATAAGGAAATGGAAGTTTGGTAGCAAATGTGTATTCCTAAGTCATAATCTAGGTTATACCAAAGTTTAGCATAAACTGGAATAATCAAGTACCTTTTGGGAATTTTGTCTTGTTGCGAAAAATCTAGTAGGAATTCATAACTGGTTGTGGTAGGATATGGAGTGTGGGTCCGAAGACAAAGAACCAGTCAATGAACCATGAAGGGAATGAGGTGATACCCTTTTTAAACCATATAAACCAAGAATGGGTAGATGGTCTAACAAAGATAATGTCGTACCATGCGTTCTAGTAATCACAGTAATTGAAAAAATGAGGTTTGAATTTTTTTGTAAAACTCTAGTGGGTATACATGGACATTTTCCATTGAGAGGGAGAAATAATTTGGTTTATTTTCAGCTTTGAATACATTATCCACTAAGGGTTTTGTGGGTCAAAATAATGTGTTAAGGTAATCGAATCTGTGTCTACTAAGATGAACTCATAAAACAGTCTAGTCTGTCTTGTGATTCAAGCATAAAATGCCAGTCTGGAGAGGGGAAAACTTTTGAAACTATTTCTTGTGGTGTAGATTTTTGGCATGGCCTATATTCTAGTTCGAAGCAGAATAAAGGGATGTGTATATTTTTCCTAAAATAGTCCCTTATTCCTTTGGTCACTATATTGTGAGTGGGCTTTGATAGAAAAGGTGATGTAGGTATTGCAAGCTTACTGAGGGCTTGTTTAAATGTTAAATGGACAAATTTGTTTTTTGTGAGTAATGGGGCAGAAGGTCTAGTCTGTTGTGAGGTAGACACAGAAGGCCGAATGTCTTGAGACATTGTACCTAATGATGTTGATTGTGTTGTAATGAAGGCTAAACTATATTGGTCCTTTGTGACCTCTTTTCCTTTTCCTTTTGAAGTTGAAGACATCTCACTTTCCCTGTAAAAACTCTTATGGAAAAAAGTCAGGTAGATCATTTTGTTCTCCTTTGATGTGATGAATTTCAAAACCAAAACAAGATAAAATAACTTGTCATCTAGCAAAAATGTGTTTCAAAACCAAATTTTGTACCTCTTTTAGTAAAACATCTTTGGCTGCCTTGTAGTCCATTTTAAGTAAAAAACTTTTGTTAAAAACATCGTCTTGAAATTTTGTAATGCACAAAACAATGGATAAAATCTCCTTCTTGATGGTTGAATATTTTTGTTGAGATTCCATTAAAGTTCCTGAACAATATCAAAAGATCTATTCTTTAGTTGATCCTAGTAAGACTTGCTTAAGGATTCCACCATAACCTATTTCTAAGGCATCTATTTCTACAATCATGCTAGCTGTAGGGTATGGTATTCCTAGATAGGGTAAATATTTTGAAACTCTGAATGTGCATTCTTAAGTCCAAAGGGCATTGGATTCTATTCGTAATGTCCAAAGGGTATTGTAAAGGCTATTTTATATCTATCTTCTTCAATTACTTGAATATGGTAATATCCTGATTTCATGTCGAATTTTGAAGCATGCCAAATTCCATCTATAAGGTCTTTTTTGTTCGGTATTGGGTATCTAATCCATTTAAGGACATTGTTTATAGGCTTGTAATTAATTACTATTCTAGGATCTCCTCGTTTTATTTCAGCATGGTTCTTAACATAGAAAGATGGGCAACTTCACGGTGATTTACTTGGCCTAATAAGTCTCTTGTCTAAATATTCTTGTATTTCTTTCTAATATTCTAGAGTTTCTTCATTCATTTGTATGGGTCTAGCTTTTGTAGGAATGCTTTTATCATCAAAATCTTTTTCATATGGTAAAGACTCTATATGTTTCTTTCTTGTCCAAAAGGTGTTGGGATGTTCTGCACATATGTCTTTTTCAAACTTTTGTTGTAGTTGTTGTATTCTTTCTTGTATTTTTTCAAACTTTTGGTAACATGATCTTCTATTATTTTGTAATGGACTTCTTTATTAAGCATTTTAATATGGTTTTACTTTTTTGTGGTTAAATTGATTTGAGATATTGCTGTATTTTGTAATAAATTTACATCTCTTATGTATGGTTGTCTAAAAAATTTAAAACATATCTCTTTCCGTAGGGATATTATTGTAATTCCTTTTGTTGTTACTTGGAATAGGTATATTGTAGTAAAAAAAGGTGTTCCTAATATTATTGGTTCGTTAATGTTTTTTAATAAAACAAATGTTGTTCTAAAACATGTCTTGTCATTACAGATATGGACTTTGGTAAGTTTGTAGTTTATTTGGAGTTTTGTTCCGTTCACACCACTTAATTGTTCTTTGATTTTTTCATAATATTGTGTAGGGATTAATCTTTCTTGTATACAATTCATGTCTGCTTCTAAGTCAAATAAAGCTATTGTCTCTATACTATACTCATTGTTAATGACTAATCTTATGGGAGAATACCATTTTTGGATTTGTATTTTAGAAAGTACATTTAAATATTTTTGTTCTGAATCAATGTCCTTATCTTCTACTGCTATATCTTTTCCTCTTGTGATTTGTTGTACATGTGAAGCTCCCATTAAGGTTAATATGTCTAATTCTGAAGCCATATTTTTTTTATCTTTGTTTGTCTAATTTCTTCGTTAAAATTTTCTATTTCTTGTTGTAAATTTGGTAAGGTAACCTTTTCTTCTTGTATTAGTTTAAACCTGGTTAATATTAGTGGTAGATTATGAGGTTCTATTGTTTGAGATTCTTCTTCTTGTTCTATTACATCCTTTAATCTGGTTAAATATTGTTTTTTAATGTTTGGGTATTCTATCTTGTCTATAATTTCTACTAGTATGTGTGATTTATTCATGTTGATAACATTTATGGTTTTTACGCAATTACCACAGCTACATATTCCTGTTCCTAAACAGACTTCTTGTTCTTCTTGATTTACCCTAGATGCTGCACTTGTTGTATCTTCTTGAATGTTGTAAATTTGGTCATCTTCTTCCCTTTCGATTGATTTAGGATTCTGAGGTTTCATATTGTGCGTTAATTAATAGGTTTATTAGACTTTTTTTATATTTGTCGTCTAATTCTAAACTATTGATTTTCTTTTTCATTTGACAATTCTTGACTGTGTGCCCTACTTGTTCACATTTAAAACAAACTATATCTTTACTAATATATTTTTGTTTTTTATATGGTCTTTTATTGTTAGATTTATAATTCTTATAGATCTTCTTGTATTTTTTACGGTTGTCTATTATAAGTTGATTTTCTTGTCTTTTTAGCTCTAGATGAAGGGGCATGTATTTTTTCTATTCCATAATGTTGATAGTAGCTCCCTAATTCTTTTATACTATCCTTTAATTCTGACTTAATCTTGTATTGTAGTTTCATGGCAGTACATATTACTAATCCTTCATTTGTGATAAAGTTTATTATTTGTCCATATGTAAGCTAATCATAGGGGATAATATTGTCACATTGTTTCCTAATAGCTTCTCTAACATTTTCGGCAAAGAGTATAGGTAATTTGGCTATAAATTTTTCTTTCAAAAAATCCGCATGATAGTTGATCCTAGCATAGAGTTTTGTTAGAAACATATCTTTGTACTACCTAAAATCTGTCATTGTGGGGCAATTTAAACTAATTAATTGTTCAGCTATCCTATTTTGGAATGTTAAGGGTCTCCTTTAATGTGTTTAGTTAAAGTATACATAAAGGTAGCTACAAAGTCTGGTACTGCTACTACTTAACCATTTCTTTCTTCTTGTTTTACTGCTATAAGTATTGTCTGTTTATCCGTTTCTGACTGGAAGCTATCGCACTATCCTTTTAGTTGTCCTATAAATCCTGTAACTAGCATTTGTACTATTTGTTGTTTAGTGTTTGCTTTAATCCTATAGGCTGTTGTTCCAATGGTCATGTTTTGTATGACATTTAAAATGTGATGTTTGCTAGCTCCATCTATATTCCATTCTACTATTGAATCTCCTAAATAACTACTTTCTATAAACGAATTTCTTTCTTCGTATTGTGTATCTGGATAGGTTGCTCTTCAATAATAGTTTCTTGTTTTTGGTTAAGGGGCTTGTTGTCTCTTATCTGAAAATTTTATTTTGTTTATACTATCTTCTTCTTTACGGTGTATGATTGTATTTGTGGTATGGTTACTTGTTTCTGCCTCTGTACTTAATTTTTCTAATTTTTGTGTAATTTCTTGTAATAGGTTTCCTATTGTTTCTTTTCCTAACTTGATAGTTTCACTTTCCTCTGGTGATATGCTTTCTATTTTGTAGATTGATCTTTGTGTATATAAGTGTTTGATAGTTTCCTCTTTTGAGGTTAATTTTTACATTTTTGGTATTAATATGATTTTCTACTCTATCTAATTGTTTAGCTATAGTAAATAATACCTAGTTAGAATAATTGTTTTGTAACTGAATGTTTTTTATATCTTGTATTGTAGGTGTTGACTTAAACTCTGAAGTTATTGTCTTAAAGGGTGAAGCTTCCAGTTCAACTCCTTCTTTGTTTTTTGTTTTTTTATCTTTATTACTTCTAGTGGGGGATGTATTTATTCGATTTGGGATCCATCATTTCTTGTTCATCTTTGTGTAATTTTAGAGGTTATGTTTATGGTAGGTCCTTTTTGGGAAAAAGGGTTTTGTATATTGTTATTTCTTGTATATATATATTAAACCATTGAAAGAAATAAATATTTCTTCCTAATTGTCTAAAGTGATCATAATATTCTTGTAACCATTCTTCTCTTCGCTGATATATAAAGACAGATGAGAAATACTATTTGCGTTGTTCTTTATTATGTTGTCCTAAAAACTCTTTTCTTAAGTTTTCTTTGTCTAACTCGAATTCTTTTGTTATTACTAAAACTTGAGATCTTGTAGGAGAGTTATCAGGTAAGTCTTCTTGGTCAATTGGTTTTGGAATGTTTGGTCTAAAATTTACTCCTACTAAGTTATAATGTATGGTAGAAGGTGATGTAGAACTAATTGTATGCCTAGAAGGCTATGGTCTATCATTTGATTCCGTTATCCTTAAAAAGGTTGATCTCTTCATTTTTAATGTAATGTTTTCATTTTTGTCTTTTATTATTTCTGAGATTTCTATAGATTCTTCTTAAACTTCCAATCCTCTAGTAGTTTAACTAACATTTCTTCATGTCTTATGGGTTTAGGTGATTTGTCTATAAATTGTTGTACCACTATAACGTTCAGAACTAAAGCTGTTTTAGTGTACTTATTGTGTAAACTAATCTCATAGTTTGGAAAGCAATTAAAGTATACTGGGCCATTAGTTAAATTAGATTCTAAACATGCTATTATTGAATTATCAAAAGTTAGGGCTCTTTTATTTCTCAAAAGTAACCTGATTGGTTGGTTTACTCCTAATATTCTTAAAGGTTTTATTGCTACTTGGATTAACCCTATATGAAGGAAGTTATATCCATCTTGTATATGTTAATCTATTAGAGTTGAGTCTAATAGTTGTATTGTCTCATGTTGTTTACCTATTGATGTAGTAGTTTCTATTGTCCTAAATACATAATCTTGTAAGAAATTAAAGGTGGATACGTCATATATCTCTTTGAATCTTATTGCAGGTATTATCTATCTAGCTAAATTTCTTTTTGTTTCTGGCATTGTTAATTATTGTCTACTGGAGCTACTTTCTATTATGTCTTCCTCTTCTCTAAGAGGCCCATTCCTAACTACTACAGAGTTACCTCTTCTAGTTAACCTTCTAAGTAAGCTGCTCACGATTATCTATAGATTATACTCATTCAACATCAAACTTATTGGGATCGCCTCCACTATGGGATTACCCTTCAACTAATGTGAGATATTTTATGAGATGAGTGATTTATTATGAGAAGTGAAATGAGTAGTTAATGACTATTGGATCAAAATAAATGGCTAAGATTAAAATACTCATTAAATGTCATTTGAGTAGCACTTGTGTTTTGTAAGAAATGTTAATTTAAGGTCACATGAGTAACATATTTTTATTGAGTGTTTTAATTTTAGTAATTCATTTTGATCCAAGGATCATTAACTACTCCCTTCATTTCTCATAATAAAACATTTATCTCATAAGATACACTACATAACCCATAAACGTTTTATAGGCGATTGATTATCCCATTACAAGTTCAAATTTAATTTATACTTGGATTTAACTATCCTACCGCCACAAATAGTGGCGGTAGGATAAGTTATATATTTATTTTTTTACTTTTTAACATTAAAAAATTATTTTCTATGTCATATTTTTTTGAGAATTTTTTAAAT
Source organism: Ceratonia siliqua (assembly GCA_034509205.1). NCBI lineage: Eukaryota > Viridiplantae > Streptophyta > Magnoliopsida > Fabales > Fabaceae > Ceratonia > Ceratonia siliqua. Next base: position 7,825 of record JASKGM010000666.1, read on the forward strand.
TATTTTTAGAATTTTTTTACTTATGATTAAATAATATCAAAAAAAATTATGACTGAATAGTATAAAATTTTAAAAAATATTCAAAGATATTTTAAAAAATTATCAAAAAATTATATGACATAAACAATAATTAATTAATACTAAAAAATAAAAATTATTTAGACAAATAATCAAAAAAATAAAACTATGGAGTACCAAAACTATGCTACAGCCCCAAAAATGGGGTGGTAGCATAGTGGCCTTTATACTTTTATGATCCCATGTGCAATCTCATGGCAAAGGTATGAAAATAAATATTACGAGATTCTGTCAAAAAACCAATAATGTATTCTAACTAGCTCAAGTAAAATTGAAAAAGAAAAAAATATTGTATTAGATAGAAGAAAAATATACATTTATTGTATTAGATAGAAGAAAAATATACATATACCTATACATATGGAAAATATTGTTGACAACACATTTTTTTTAATATCTTTTAAACAAATTAAATACTAAATTATTTCCTCCAAAATTTGATTTTAATTGATTATTAATAAATTGTAGTTACTTTTATAAAGTATAAATACATTGATTGTGTATTCATGAGAAGATCAAATAAATAAAATAAAATTTTGACAAATTATTATCAAATTGTTATTAGTTTGCATATCTTGTTTTGCAGTGCAGTTTATCAACTCATATTAGTCTATATGTCTTTTGATATGTTATAAAATCAGACCATATATCTATAGAAGCTCCCTAATACCAATATACCATATTGTATGGTAGAATTTTATTGTCTTTTATCATTATTTCATATTAGTTTCTTAATAAACCAAATTAAATATAAGATATATCGAAAGATAAGGTACATTAGACAAAACTTTAGCGCCATCAAATCATACTTTGTATCCAGATTTGTCTCTCATCACTGCCTAAAATGGAAAACAATCAAAGTGCCATTTAGAGTTTTCCTTGGACTTAATCAACTTATAAACCCATCATTATGTATTTATGTGGCTGCAACTTATAATTCACTATTCTGTCTTTTTGTGAAAGCTGGTGAGAAATCAGAACTAAAGGGGTCCAGATACCATATATGGGGCTATAGCTTAGAGTTTGGCGTAACTTCTCTGCTTGTTTCTTTTTGGCTTGCTCACGGGTTGGGGAGATTGATAAAAGCTGCGGGTCCGTTCACTGGTTGTACTTGTACTTGTAAAAACAAAGGCTATATAGCTTCAGAAACAGCCACAAAGCAAGTACGATCACATGCATCAACCCCACTAAGAAAGCGATGCCTAAGTGTACTCTAGCTTAGAAAGCGATGCCTCTGTTTGTGCATACTCAAACTGGCTTGCCATTGCCATTGCCAGCTTGAAAACTACTAAGCTTTGCTCAGAATGCACGTACTATCTTACAATTTTATTCAATACAATATCAAATATGATGTGACACTTAAAATCATATGTAAACAATTCAGACATTACTGTGTAATGGCTGCATTTAACATCGTGCCTTGTGTCTATTTATAGAAGATGAACCATATTTAATTAATGGCTTAATATCAAGGAGTAGTTTGGCAATATGGTATCTTATATGCTATGATGTTTTAAATATTATATAATAGGATATTAACGCAGAAGATATTATAATATTTAAAATTTTTATATTTCATATAACATTATGAGAGATAAGATACAATTAATATTTTATAAAAATTAATAAAATAAAATATTCATAAATTTGATATTCACATGATTGTTTAATAATATGAGATATAATTTAAAAGGGTGTCATATGACGCTTTAAAATCTTAGATGATATTAAACATTTTAAATAATAATGTGTTATACATAAACATTTTAAATATCTCTTAACATATAAATTTTTAAGATAAAAATAATAATGTAACAAACAACTCAAAGTTCTAATAGTTACTCTTAATAGCAAACACAAATTAGGTGAGGTCCATCACGACATATGGAAGTAACGTTATGAAAAGTTCTATCTTGAGGAAATATTTTGAGGAAAAAGAGAAAAAAAACAAAGTTGCTTTCTTACATAAGGATTTAGAATCTGTCTTGTTTTCCTGTCGTGACCGTCCATATACTTTGGATGATCATACCGTCCATATACTTTGGATGATCATAATGTATTGAAGGAAAAAAGAATAAGTTTTTCATCATTTTAAGGACATGAT
>JASKGM010000666.1:10106-45124 GCA_034509205.1 Ceratonia siliqua
ACCGTCCATATACTTTGGATGATCATAATGTATTGAAGGAAAAAAGAATAAGTTTTTCATCATTTTAAGGACATGATTATATTGGTCTAGGCAACATGATTAGATCTGAGTTTATGTAGTTATACTTACCCTCTTTCATACAGTTGTTAAAGGATACGGTTTGCTCGTTCTATGGTACTCGATCGTGGCTACTGTTATATATGAGCAAATAATACATTTTTCTTGGATAGCTTTTCTTTTTTCAATCTATAAATGGTAGAAAAATAATGACAATGTGGAACAAAACATATTTAGCAAAATTTTATATGATAAGGCGCTAGTTTGGTTTCTTTTATAGTGAACTTAATTAGAGAATATATTGCGAATGTGCATATCATAAATTGTGAACGGCTCCTTTATAGCAAAATATAATTTTTTTTTCCTATGAAATATGTTATGTACTTATAGTAATACTACTCCAGATAAGAATATGAACATACAAGCAAAAAATCATGGCTAGAAAAAAATGGATTAAAAAAATTCTAAACCAAAATAATATATTGTCCTTTAACGGCCCCATTAGGTGTTAGGTTGTTGGATATATACTTTAGTTACGTGGGGTTTGATATTGCCATTAATTTATATCTCCATCTAATTAGGTAGGTTGCGTAGATGGCTCATTACGTACGAAATGAAAGGATCAATATTTTGTTTATAATTTGTGGTATAAATAGGAGATTACAAAAGTAATTCTCATTCTTATTAATTTTTTAATTATATTCAATATATGTCTCTCACACAAAATATATAATCTTATGGTAAAAAAATATAAAATACCTTAACTTTTACAAATTATAATTATTCTTTACGTGTTTTCATATTTTGCAAATGTGGTATAATTTTTTTTTAACACTATAAAAAAGTATCTCTTTATATTTATGTGACCAAACAATCATTTAATCATTTATCTCACATATAATTATGCATTTGATTGTTGACAATATAAAAACACGTAGAGAATAATGAATGCTGTAACTAGAAGTGAAATTTCATATTTTATTTACTTTATTCATTCCTAAAAAAATTAAACAAAGTAGATAAAAGTAAATAATTAAATAAGGAAATTAAACGCATAAAATTAAGGATAAAATTATGATAAAAATAATAAAAATTAAGCACAACAAGTGACTTTTGAATTTTATATAAAAGGAACTAAGGCTTGTTCGAATGTTATAAAAAAAAAAAAGTCTTTCATAGAAGGAGAAGTTAATTATGAAAAAATAAGGCATTTTACTATAAAGAGATACTATTTTGCGTTTGGATACAGTAATTGAGAATGATTTATCTTTCTCCTTTTGCCAATTTTTTTAATTGACGAAACCAAAAAAATTATCTTCTCCTTAAAATTAATTTTTTTTTTATTTCAACATCTCTTTTTTATTAAAAGGAGATCCAAGACCCTTTTTTTCTACAAAAAATTCCTTCTCCCCAAAGTAAAGGAGATCCGAATAGGCTTTTAGTACAGTATAATTGACTAAAAAAGTAGTCAGAATTTAGCTTATGTAGAGGCAGCTTCTAAATTATCAAGCGAACGATTTCTCCTGGGGCATCTGTGATCCCACAACCATTAACATGGGTACACCTGTCAAAATGGGCTGGGCTCGTCGGGTTGACCTAGCCTGTTGTAAATATAAAGCTCGCCTCTTTTTTTTTCTTTTATACATATTAATTTTATAAAATTATGTCAAGTTGTTCATTTTATTACATACATCTCATTATGAGAATTAATATATATTAAACAATTACTATGTATTATCAAATTTTCAAGTAAAGTAGGTTTTCCTTCTTCCTCTTGTTCTTTTTTGGTTTTTTTCTCTTTTCCTTCTTCTTGTAATCTTTCTTAATATACTAGGATTATAATGGCATCCACTTTCTTATTATATATATTGTACCAATCAATTTAAGCAAAGATCATAATTAATCTAGAGGAAACCATACTATGAATGACGTAACAATTTGAGGGAAGAAAATTATAAAACAAAGTTTTATAAAATATTCATTTTAATAATTAAGTAATTAAAATAAAAAATAAAAAACTAATCTTAAAGTCTCAAAATATATTTATGAGAATTAATATATATTATAAAAATAATTTTTTTTTTTTAGGGGTGGGGTGCGCTTGCCAACCGCCTCCTTAGGGGGCCAACCAGTCCCGACCCAACTCGCGTGACAGCCCTAAAAATGAATCCACTTATATATATATAACTCTCCATGGATAGGATGTAATTTTTATTTATTTAACTTTAAATCTTGATAGATTTTTGTGTAAAAAAATGTTAGCTTAATTAAAAATAAGCACATGCCAGTGAGAAAAAATTATTAGTTAGAGATAATTGTATACTTTCTGTTTGTATGTATTAAATTAATATGAATTATAAATTGATTTAATGCTTTTATTTTGAATCTTATCATATACAATATATTAAATTCCTTTTATTTAATTCACCATACAAATTAATTTATACCAAAATCTTCATACCAATGAGTAGTAAAAAAATTAGATTGGAGTATGTATCATTGCTGGACAGCTGGTGGACGTTGCAGCTGAAAGATTGCTCTACGGACCAAATTCGAAAAGCATAACAATTTTTTTTAAGAAAATGATGACTAAGCATAAGTGGATAACTATTACATGGTTGAGCGACATGCATTAGATAATGATAAAAATCTTTCTTTCTTTAAAGAAATATTTCGTAACATTTATTTTAAATTAAAATTTGAAGTTTTTTTGTTGTCTGAGTTACACAATTCAAAATAATTTTTTAAAATAATTTTTACCATGATAAAGACGAGATTTCAACTCAGGTTCTTGTATTTGTCCGCTAAAATCTTTATTAATCAAATTAGCTGACACTTTTGAGTTTATTTTAGTGATAGTGATACATATATCTATGACGTTAGTTTATTTTTTGTTAGCAATTTCATTATTGACTTAAATTTTTAATTCACTTAATTTTATGCTGTCACATTCAAATTCAATATATATTACATCGTAAACTTATATATATATATAAGATTCGAGCTTATCCTTGCAATTTATGGCGAGAAATCTTTCCTTTTTGGAATTTTCTATTGTATAATTGTTGGAGATAATGGTTCTTAGATATGATTTATCCCAAATCAATTGGAAATGGCATGGTCTGGGGGGACTTTCTTGTCAATATTATTGGTTTGCTTTGTTTTTGTTTGAACACAATGATTTGAAAATTGAAAAAAAAAAAATCCACATTGATCTTAAAATTGTACTCAATCAAACAATTTCTAGTCAAATTGATTAATTAAAGTATTTGAGCTTTCTTGTTATTGTTTATATATTTCGTAGCGTTTCCTCATAGAGAGATCCAAAAAATTACATACTTTAGCAGCAAGTCTTTTTCCACATCTCTTAAATCAATTGATTTCAACTTTTAGAATTTTCTGATCATATGAAACGTTTAGAATTTCTGCCCTATATATTTTTTGGGGTCAATTTCAGGCCAATGAAAATGCATAAAGTTTAACATTGAGAAAAATGCACCTAAGTACTTGAATTTAATCATTTTTACCAATAATCACACGAATTTTAAAATTAGGATATGAAAATTTTGAACTTTGATAAATTTCCTAATAAATCTTTTTGTCAAATTTCAAGTGCTGATTTCAATACAAAATTTTTAATTTGGATTATTTCTAAAGCATTGAACACACTTTTTTGTAATCCATCATGTTGTAACACCCCAAATTCGAGGGAAAAAATTATAGTCCTCCTGGAATATGGAAGACTCAATACTACACCCATTTAAATAATGTCATTTGGATTATTTTGTACACATCATCCTATGTGGAGTAGCTTGTGTTAGAATTTTTTTATATGGGTGGTTACTAATTGAAAGTTTTATATTTTCTATAATATTGGCTAATTATGGATTCATTGAGAGATGGTAAAGTCCATGTTGTGATTACTATTGTTTTTGGACTTTATATGACTGTGGTATTGATGTGATTGGTGACTTAGTATAGGCCCAATCTTATAGGCCCGTAATGGGAGGATCTGTTAGGGTTATTTTATTTTTATAAATGTTATGTTCCCTCTCCACTCCTAACCTAACAAGAGACATTACTAATCTCTAACTTGCCCCATTGACGGCTGCCTTTTTATCTAGAGTTGGAGAGGAAGACATTACCTATTATAGATCATCCTAAATCAGTCAGGATGTCGAGGATAAGTACGTTCATAAATTAATTTTATAAACAGTATTCTAAATCTATACAAGAGATTAACATTTCTTACATGTGGTATAAGAGCCTCCTGGTATGGATTTAGGATATTAATTATGCTAAGTCATGATTATATGTTTATATTTGAATTATTAACGCACCTCTTTTATTGTCTTGATCATTTTTTTTTGGATTGAATGTTAGTACGAGTTATGTTTTGAATTATGTATATTGTGGAACTTGGGTAATCAAAATTGTTTGGAATATTCAATGCATAAAAAAAAAATTTCAAGTATTTCAAATTCAAGAAAATGGGCGTTTTTGTTGGTTTCCTTTTTTGTAACAATTTTGGGGATTACTGCATGCTTTTGGTTCAATTTATATGGGCTTTTGTTTTGATTGTGCTCTTGTGGTAGATTTGTAACTATAATTCTATAAAATTTTGAAGTATTTTAGAATCATAACTACCTTATTTCAGTTGCAATTTTTAACATATTTAACACAAATTTCTAGTTTTAAATTCATGTTTTATATAAGGGTTAGTATTGATTTGTTCAAGACTCGTTTTTGGCTGAAATCGCATTGGAAAAAGGGTTGAAAAGACGTTACATAGAGCTCGATTTCGAGCTTCCATAGAGTCGGGTCAAGCATGACCCGCCACCCTTCCTTTGCGTGAGCTCTTCCCCATGCGCGGGTGGTGGCACATGTGGCTCCTGCTCCAAAATTTCCCAAATTTTTAGCACATTGTTCCTCCTTTTGTGATGGTCATTGTGGTATAATTTTTCCTATTTTTCTGCTGTTGTAAATATATTTTTTTAAAAGGACTATAATTGAGATTGTGATTTGTTGCAATTATGACAGTTAATATTGAGCTGTAGGGGTACTTGGTGTGTAGCACTTCATTATGTGTGTTTTATCTATGAGCATGCTAATTTGTTTGCTAGTTGAGTGAGCCTTTAAGGTCCTAAATTTGAGTTCTATAAGCGTGTATGAATATATTCTCACAAAAGTGGTTTTATTCATATTAAATTTTTAGGATTTATTTTTGAGATAGTTCCTGGTTATTGCATACATTCATTTGCCCAAAAGGGGTTATTATGTGTTTTAATTTAGGAATGGCATGGAAGCATATTCAGATTGAGAAGTAAGTTAATTTTGAAAATCTACATGCCCAAGGGGGATGGTTTTCAGAAAATTTTTTTTCAAGATGGCTTCATGCATTTAGTAATATCTTACATATTCTACATATTCTACCCAAAGGAGAGATGTGGTAATGTGTTTTGGACGTTCGATTTATGGCTTATGATATTAAAAGCATATGTAATTTGCCTTATGATAGACATATTGTATTTTTTATGACACATCTCTTTTGATTTGAACAATAATACTATTATTATTGAGGAATTAAATGGCTAAAATTTTAAAAAGTGGAAGAAAGAAATAAAATTTTCCTTAGGAGTGGTTGACCTAGACATGGCATTGCTTGAGGATGAGCCAGCAAAGCTGACTACTAAGAGTACGTAAGATTAGAAGGATCTTTGAGCTCGATGGGAAAGGTCTAACAAGCTTGATAGTTTAGCTATTCGGAAGTTTGTTGAGTGGCTTGCCAAAGACTACTAGAGTGAAACAACTGATGAAATCAATAGGGGATAGGTACTAGGTATATGATAATGCTGAGTTTGGATGTCTAATGAAGGAACTCACAGAAATGAAATATGATAATGCTGGGAGGGCAGGGACTTCATCATCAGAATGCTTCACATCCAAACCTAACTCAAAGCCTTGAAAATTGATTTGCTTGACTCTTTTATTATACAACATGCCCTGAATACCTTGCCACCTGAGTTCAGACAGATCAATATTCAGACAGATCAATATCGCCTTTAAAACTTTAATGAAAAATGGAGTATGAATGAGCTGACAACCAAATGTGTTGTTGAGTATAAGAAATTAAAGAAAGAAAGAGTGATACCACCTTACTTTATTTCCAAACCAAATCAAAGTTTGATAAGAGTTCTGTTAGCAAGAAGAAGAAGTCAAATTCTTATACTCCTAAGAAAACTCAGGATACCAAAAGGTATGGTAATAACAAAAACACTAGTCAGAATCAATAAGGAGGAGGAAGTAAGAATGCTTTTTCGAAAGATATTGAATGTTTTCATTGCGAAATAATAAAATAGCTGATTGCAGTTTCTCCAAAACTTGGTTAGAAAACAAGCAAAAGAAAGAAAGGGTTCACAAGTAAATGGAAACCAACTGAGAGAGCGTCCAAACTGAAAGCTGAGAACAATTCAAAAGTAGTAAAGGATGTGGGAGTAATCAAGTTAATTTTAGATATTTCCTTTGAACTCACTTTGGAGAACATTTCTTTGTACCCTCTTTTAAGAGGAACTTGATTTCTGTTTCAGCTTTGGATAATTTTGGATGTCATTTTGTTTTTGGCAAGTAGAGTGAATTTGATGTTAAATTCCCTTTTTGTTGGTTCTTCCCTTTTGGATGATGGTTTATACAAACTTTATTTGAATCTTGATAGACTATGCCTCTTTTCTAGTTGAAACTAGTATGTCTAAGGGAACTAGAGTTAATGATAAATCATTCAAGTTGTGGCATAAAATAATCAGACACATTTCTAGGGAAAGGGTAGAGAAGTTGGTTAAAGATAATGTACTTCATTCCTTAAATTTTTATGACATGGAAACATATGTAGATTGCATTAGGGGAAAATAAATAAGTCTAAGTAGAAAGGTGCAACACAAAGTTTTAACCTTTTAGAAATTGTTCGTACTGATATTAGTGGGCCTTATTCTCCTACAATTTGTAGTGGAAAATATTTTATCATATTTATTGATGATTTTTCTCAATATGACTATCTTTATTTGATAAAGAAAAAATCTAATGCTCTTAAAAAATTTTAAATTTTCAAAATTAAAGTTGTAAAGCAATTGAGGAATATCATCAAAATTGTGAGAACTAACTATAGTGGTGAATACTATGGTAAACATGATGTGTCTAAGCAATGCATGGAACTGTTTACCAAGTATCTACAAAATTGTGGGATTGTTCCCTAATATACCATGCCAAAAGTCCTGAATAGAATGGTGTAGCCGAAAGGTGAAATTGCACTCTTAACGATATGATGCAAAGCATAATTAATAGAACTAATTTACTATATTGCCTTTGGGGAGAAGCCATTAAAACAACCTTATACATCCTTAATAGAGTCTACAGTAAATTTGTCCCTAAAACACTTGTTGAGTTATGGATTGGTAAGAAACCTAGTTTGAACCAGTTTAGAGTTTGGGGTTATCCTGCAGAGGTAAGATCTATCATCCTTTATCGAAAAAGACAAACCCTAGATCTATTAGATATTACTTCATTGGATATCCAGATAGTGAAAAATGATATAGGTTCTATCATCTTGAGAGAGGTACAAAAACTGTCGAGTCTATAACTATGAAATTCCCTGAGTTTGGCATTGTTTATGCTAAGACTAGACAGGTTACAGTTAAAAATAGTGATACCGGAGTTGTTTCAATTCCTCTACCTACATTTGAGAGCTTAGCACCTGTAACTATTATGGGTATAGATGGAAATGATAATGTTGTTATCTAGCCTCATGTTGATGATCCTCTTACTATTGAGCATGCTGAGAATCTTCAATCAGTTGAGCCAGCTGCAGTGATGCTATTGAGGAGGTCAGAGAGACAGAAGAAGCCTACAATTCTTGGTGATTATATGATGAGTTTCTTAGGAGAACATGACTATGACATATGACATGTTATTGATCCTGTGACATATTGTGAGGTTATGACTTGTACTAGGTCTGATATATTGAGAGATGCTATGAAGGAAAAAATGCAGTCTATGGTTAAAAATAAAGTTTGGAAGCTTGTTAAACTTCCTAGAAATTGTAAACCTATTGGCTGCATGTAGGTATATAAGACCAAGAAAGATTCCAAAAGAAAAATTGAGCATTTTAAAGCTAGTTTTGTAGTTAAGGATTTTACTCAGAAAAAGGGGAGACTTTATTTCCAGTGTCTTCTGAGGATTCCTTTAGAATCATTATTGCCTTAGTGGCTGATTTGTTCCCAAATGGTTTCCGAAATGAGGACTTGTAAATAAGTCCTTGTAGTGTAGTAATAAGTATTTTGATTTTATGAGCAAGGGTCATTTTCCTGCAGAGGATTGAATTTAGTTAATAAGTTACCAAGAAACTAAAGATAAATAAGACATGAAGTAAATAACTAAAAATGAGAATAAGATGAGTGACTAGGCTAAGAGTGAACTCTTTGCCATTGGATATTGACAAATTATTATAGACAATTATTTATTTTGATCATAAACTTGACAATATTCGCAACTTCCTATTTTGACTACTAATCATTGATAGCAAGAGGTGCCCTGCTACCCTAATCTTTTCTAAGTTTATCATTAAATAGAAGAAATGCTCTCTATTTACTTCATAGTCAATGAACAACCTAGAACAAGCTCTCTAGATTTAATTCAATGAAAGCATTAAAATGAAAAAGATAGGTTAGTTTAACCATTACTCTCACAAGCTTGGAGCATTCGACTTATGCTATATTCCCCTTAATAGTTATCAAGATATAGATATCCCCATAACCACAAATTGCTATCATTAATATGAAACAAGAACGATTACATGTTCGAGTCCCTTAATCATGAACAAATCTTATAGAAGAACATAAACAATCATTAAAGAATAGTTAGGGAACATTATCAATGGATATAATCACAAAGTTGTGCCCAAGGCATTAAGTTCACCCTCAACCAAGGGATTAGGCAACCATCATCAGAAAATCATTACAAATATAATCCAAATCCATTATGAACACAAGAATATACAAGGGAGTAAACAAGAAAGAAAGATAAAACTATTTGAAGATCTCCACGCTGATTGATATCCACCCCTTGAAGTTCTTCTCCTTTCTCTTATTCTTTTCTATTGTTTCTTTTTGATTTTCGTCAAGTTAATTTCTATTTTTGCAGTAGGAGAAGTCAATTTAAGTGATTCAGTGTGCATGGGCGCTGCGGCTTAGCCTTCTGGGTGTTGTAGCACCTAGCCCTGCATTTTGATTTAGGGCTACCAACACTGGGCATTGCGGTGCCCTCCTTTTTGACATCCACGAGTCCTGGTATTGAAGTAGTGCTAGGGCTTGGGAGCTGCTGGAAAATCACTTATGGGTATTGCATCACTATCTTAGAAAGCTGGGGCTCTAGACTCTCGGGTTTGGGAGTATTTTTCTTCAAGTTTTGGTCATTGGGGTGCCCAAACTTCTAACTTGGACTCTAAAAAAGGCATTTTAAGCTTTGTAGCACCATGGCTTACCTCTAAATTACTCCAAACCTTGGATAACTTGAATCACTTTATCTCAAACTTGATTTTTCACTTCAAAACACCTACAAAACAAAAAACAAAGCTAAGAACAATAGAAACTCAAGAACAAAGCAATCAAATACAAGATAATTCATGAAATAGCTTGAGGATTTTGAGGAGAATGAAAGTGAGTACTTAGTGTGCAGATTAAAAAGATCAATCTAGGATTTGAAACAAGCCTCCTACTAGTGATGCCTTAAAGTTAATGAAGTTATGACTTCTCTAGGCTTCATTGAGAACAAAGTTGATCAATGCATATATGTCAAGGTTAGTGGGAGTAAGTTTATTTTTCTAGTTCTCTATGTTGATGATATTTTGCTTATGAGCCAATGACTTGGCTTTGTTGTTTGATACTAAACAAATGTTGCCTATAAATTTTGGTATGAAAGATCTTGGTGAAGTGTCTTTTGTATTGGGGATTCAAATCAATATAGATAAAACTCAAAATCTGCTAGGATTGTCGTAGAGATCTTATGTTGATAAAGTTATAGAAAGATTTAGCATGAAAGGCTATAAGCTTAGAGATATTCCAGTTATTAAGGTTGATAAGTTTAGTAACAGTCAATGGCCACAGAATGAGATTGAGAAAGAATCAATAAAGAATATTCCTTATACAAGTACTGTAGGGAGTTTAACGTATACACAGGTTTACACTAGATCAGACTTAGCTTTTCCTACTAGTGTTCGTGAATGATATTTATATAATCTTGGAAGTGACCATTGGGTTACTATTAAGAAAGTGATTAGATACCTATAGAAGACAAAAGACTACATGCTTGTATATAAGAGAGTTGATAACTTGGAAGTGGTTGGATATACTGATTTGGATTTTGCTAGATATTCTGATTATTTGAAATCAACTTTTGGTTATATCTTCATGTTGGTAGGTAGTGCCATATCATGAAAGATTGTTAAACAGACCATGACAAATTCTTCCACTATGCAAGTTGAGTTTGTTGCTTGTTATAAAGTTGCTTCTCATGCTATGTGGCTGAGAGATTTTATCTCAGGACTTCAAGTTGTTGATTTTATTGCTAAACCACTACAAATTGTTTGTGATAATAGTGCAGCTATTTAATTTTCAAAGAATAACAAGATTTCCAATGGAGTTAAAGTACTTGACTGTTAGAGATCATGTGAAGAATGAAGTCATTATTGTTGAGTATATTGGTATAGATTTAATGTTTGCTAATCCATTGACCAAGGGGGTTAGACCCATAGTTTTTAACTTTTGATATACTTGGTTAGTGGGAGTTTTTTTGTCTTATTTCATTACTCTAACATTGTGGACTCTATTATCACATGGTTAGATATATTCTTATATGCATTAATTTACATACCTATGTTTTTACTATGTATATTTGACTTGATAATTGATACACTTATCGTTGTATATAAATATACATGATTTTTGGTAATGTATATTTATGAGGGTTGTAAGACCATGGTAGAGCTAAGACTCAGTGCCATTCTTAGCAAATTTTGAATTGATTGTCTCACTATTGACTCCATTTTGGGATTTTGAGATAATACACTAGCATATGTTATTGTTAGGAATGATTTTCTCTATTTGGCTCATGTGGAGCATGATGAATGAGAGAAATAGTGGTACACCGACATTGAATATAGCATGGTGAGATCACATGTTGGTGTTATTTTCATGTTACATTATCACATCATGAACTTTGGTTTATGAGACTTATAAAGCTTGTGACCATGGAGGGTTTCACATTAATTAAGGGTGTAATTATCACAATGGTTTGGCATTTTTTAAGTCCCATAATACTGAGTCATCTAGAAGGTGTTGTCCCTTGGATTGATGGTTTTTTTTTTTTAATTGTGGCAACATTGTAAACTATTTTTCAGCCAGAGAGTTGTTTACAAAATTATTTTATAAATTATATCATGTAATTAGTATAGCACAAGTGGGAGAATGTTAGAATTTTCTTATATAGGCTGTCACTAATTGGAGATTTTATGTTTTCTATAAAACTAGCTAATTATGAATCGATTAGGAAATAGTAAAGTCCATGTTGTGACCACTATTATTTCTGGACTTCATATACCTTAATGGTACTAATGTGATTGGCAACTTAATCTTATAGGACCATAATGAGATGGCCTGTTAGGGTTATTTTATTTTATAAAGGCTAGGTACTTTCTCCATTCCTAACCTAACAAGAGACATTATTGATCTTTGGCTTGCCCTATTTATGACTGCTTTTCTATATGGAATTGGAGAGGAAGACATTACATGTTCTAGATCATCCTGAATTAGTAAGCATGTCAAGGACAAGTACGCTAATAAATTAATTCTATAAACAGTGTTCTAAATCATACAAGAGATTAATATTTCTTACATAGCTACCTTGTTGATCTAAAAGATTAAAAATTCATAGATCTTAAAGTATGTATACTTTTGGATATGGTTCTAACACTTGTTCTTTATGTTATGATCCTTATGTGAGAGGATAATGAAAACAAGTCAATTTGGTGGAGTCCTACAAATCAAGGTAGAGGACTTATTCTTTTGCTAACACATATAATCCTGGGTGGAGAAATTATCCTAACTTCTCTTGGAAAACTAACAATATTCTGCGATATGCTCAAAACCAAGCTTGACCTTCCAATCAATTTAGACAACCAACCTTGGAAGATAGCTTGATTTCCTTTATTCAAGTTAGCAAGAGACCTATAATAGACATGAGCAAAGGTTGGATTCTCTAGAAGCTTCAATGAAGAAGGTAGAAATTCAAACTAGGCAACTTGCGAAAAAACTATAGGGCAACCAAAATGGGAAGTTACTGAGCTAACCTGAGCAGGCGGAGGCTCTTACAATCCTTCAATATGGTAAGATACTTAATAAAGGTTTTGATAATGAAAGTTTTGAGGAATTACTACTTGATGCAGGAAATTCAAATAGGGAGCAAAGGGAGAACGAAGTTCCCATCGAAATTTAAGCTAAGGTCCCTTAATCTCTTAAGCGGTCTAAGAAGAATAAAGAGAATGATTCATTTTCTTCTCTTTTGCTCCATAAGGCGACCGATCCCTATAAACCCCTATTTGTCATGCTCTAATTTAGGACATGTAACCAGCTTAAGAAACTACTATTAAGATATCATCGTACAAGCCTTCATATATACTTATGCATTTACTATATAAAGAAGCATAACAATGTTAATTTAACATGTATAAATACCTTTCCAACTTAGGGAATTTGACTAAAACTTTCGACAGAATTTCCCCTGAAACTTGTAATATCACCATGTACAACAATATATCAATAGGGTGGACAAGCCCACCATAAGATATAAATAGGAATTTGTGGACAAAGCACAAGTGACAACATCTCATGCATACACATTACAACATGAATCAACAATATTATGCAAGTGCTAAATGGAATACATGCGTATAGCATAGATACAGGTTATGCCATGACCATATGGACTATGCAGACTCCTAAACCAACTGTCTAAAACATCAAGATCTTGCTCCATTTGCCCTTCAAGAAAGCCTACCAAGCATTATTGGTAGCTTGGCAATCAATACAAATTACCCTGAAAATAATAGAGAAAGAGAGAAGTAAGTCATATAGACTTCGTGAGTAGGAAATCCCCACCAAGGGGTACAACCATCATACAAATTAATATTTACCTTATTTATAGATTGAAATATTTTCTGGACTAATAAATCAAATTTTAAGTAAAAATGTACCTATGAACTCTTATAATCGAATTATAACCTGCTTAATTTTATTAATTCTAGTGATCTTACACAAAAATAAATTGTGTGTGATACCTCAACACTCATATCAATCACGTTTTATCAACTGGTATAATTTGCAAACCAAGAAATAATATAACAACTCAGAATCAAATGTATGCAATCTCTATATACCTATATATATGAAAATCATGTACTCATCCTTGTGAAATCTACTTATGCTTGTGAAATATATAGTTTAGGGGATGGAACCAATGCTTCTTCACACAAGAAACACGTAGTTTTTGTAGGGGTTTCTGGATGCACACAATAGGGGTCTTCATGGAGTACAAGAATGCACATAGTAAGGGATGACAGCTTGAGATTTGTATCTCACATGAAGATGGTTTTTCTTTTGTAAGCTTCAGAGATGTTGCTTAGTTCTTTTATGGAGAACTAAGTTTTAGTAAAGTTAGGGGTTTACTTGATTGGGTTATGTCATTTCAAACCATTGATTCATGGATTAGGGATTTCAAGTTTATATGATTTTTGGGGTTTTGAAATTCTGTTTGTGGAATTGTTTAGAGATTTGAGAAAATTGTGTTAAATTTATTCATATATTTAGTCTTGCTCTGCCTATGCAATTGTTATTTTTATTGGTGTGATTTATACTTCCTTATTAGTTTAGCATATGGTCGTCCTTAAATCTGGTTCTTGTGAAAATAATATGAATTTTAAAGCAAGGAATTAAATCCCTTAAAATTATAGTTGAATTTATTTTGGATTAAAATGAAATATTTTTTCAGTTAGAGTATCTAGCACAATCTTCTCCAATTGAGTCATAAAATGATCCGTTTATATGTTGATTGAATTAGCACAATTGAGGAAACCCTAATGCTTTATTGCCTACATTTCAGTTATACTTTCAATTGAATAATTTATTTTCTTTTATTTATCCATCATTCAATTTTCAGTCCACTATTTAACATTTTTAATTTAGAATTCTTTAGCATTTATTTTTTGCTGTCTCTTTGTGGAATCGACACTACAATCTATACTGCAATAGCCACAACGTATTTTGGACATAATCACTCCTTAACAAGGAACGAGGTATGGCTTGGTATGATGTTAAAGAAATTGCTGGGTGGGAGGCAACCCACCCACATTTAGTAGTATTTTTTCCTTTTATTTTTATTTGCATTTTTAATTTCTTGCATATTTGTTCCCTTCCAAATGCTTTTCTAAGCCCATGCTTTTTTTTTTCCAAAATTAAGGACATTATTTAGTTTTGGTGGGGGTGCACATAAAATCTTTTTGAAAACAAAATGTTTCATCCTTCTGTTTGCTTTTTGAGTGTAATTAAGTCTTTTATGCACTTTGTAGTTATTTTCTTTAGCACTTTCAAGTTTGTTGTGATGATTGATGCATGGTCATATTTGATAAATTATGCTTGATGTTGAAATTGAGATAAACTTAAATTTGATGCTTAAAAATCAAATAATATAGACTACCCATGAGTTCTTTGAGCCATAAGCATTTTATTGTGAGAGTTAGTTTTCTTTTGTTCTCTAAAGACTTTTCATAATGATTATACTTGTTAAATGACCTCAATAAATTTTGCATTGAATGTTAGGATTTTAGACATCAATTAAATAATCATGTTTTTTATTTTCATTATGTTAGTTAAATGACTTGAGTAGGGAATTTGAGTATGTTCTTGTCCTTACACCCAATCTCATAATTGATTTCTTGTGCTTAAAAAAAATTATGTGGGGTTTTTGCTAAAATCTCTAAAGCAAAACCATCCTTGGGTCTCTTCAAAGTATAAAAAAAGGGGGAAAATATATATAAAGGAAAAGAAAAGAAGAGAAAAAAAAGAGGTAATAGAGATTCCAAGTTCTTTCAAGGATGTGAAAGTTGCTATTGCAAAAACTAAAAAGAAAAGAATTATGGTGTAAGTGGTTCCCTTGCAATCCCATGAAGTCAAATTCTTATCCATGCCTAGGTACATGCTTGATATGTCTTGCTTAAGGTGTTTGATTATAATGTGACATAGGAAAGGTGGTATCTTTACAAACCTAATATTTGATTCTTTTCATGAGATGTATTATGTGAACATCTAAGTGGGTGTTGATTATTTCCATATTCATATGAGAATTTGTATGTGCTATTTCTTCTTTACATAACCTCTTTCTGCATATTCTTGTCGAGTGTTTTAAACCTAGGATTGGTGTGCTTTAATGAGTAAATGTATGAGGTTTAAAGTGTGATTCTTGACATTAGGTTTCAAGGAAATCAATGTTGATATGTTTTGAGCATTGGAATATGGATGTGTGATGTGCATTTGATATGAACAATGAACTTTAATTATTAGCCATGTTGAGAATTAAGGCATGAAAGTTTTGTTGATTCAAGTTTTGTAAGGATTCTTTTTAAAATTCCTTTTCATTTTAAAAATAATAGCAAAACGTCGTCATTTTACTATTGGCTGGGGCTGAGTCGTAAGTTCTCTTCTTCAAAGGGCTCCAATCACCATTGGAGGGGGTATCAACTTCCTCTATCATCCTCCTCTCATCTCACTGGCCACAACCATTTGCTCTTTCCTTCAACATCTTCATTCTCTCTATCTGTTCCATCTTTCTCTTCTTTCTCAGGTTTCTGCTCATCGTTCAACGTTTCAACTCGTAGCCACCATCCTTCCTATCTATCACCGTTAGCAAGAAGCTACCATCACAACATCGCGCCATTGTCGCCGGTGAAGACCAACGTCACTGGTGATATCCATCTTCTCCTCGCCCTTTATAAACACCTGATTTTGTCCAGGTGATTTTGAAATTTAGGGAAATAGTAAAAGTATAGAAAATTAAGAAAACAAAGAAAGTTAGAGAAAGTAATAATAATGGCTGAGAAAGCATAAAATGTGAGAAAGAATTAAAAAAAACATATATATATATATATATATATATATATATATATATATAGAATGACAAAAAAATTGAAAAATAAAAATACAAAAATATGAAAATTTATTTTATTTTAATAAAAAAAATAATAAAAAAAAAATGAAATACAAAATGGCAAATGAAAAGAAAAAAGAAAATAAATTTTTATCCTAAATTTTGTTTTCTTGGTCTATCACTAGCCCATTAAATTTAACCCATACACCATTAGCCACTTTCTTAACCATTAGCCCAAGTAATTATGGTCCCAATTACCTAAGCCCATGACTCCCAACTCAACATATTTAAAACCTAGTCCACCAATTCCTTGCTGACCTGATCCATTGGTCGGTTATCACAACCTAATGTCTCCCATCACCTTTACTAACCTAGCCGTCAGCCACCCATTCTTCCCCTTTTCTCTTTTGTTTACGAGCCCTAATGGCTGCCTATCTCTTATTCTCTCTCTTTGTTGCAGTTGGGTTTCTTCTACCCTAGCTGCCATTCCATTTGCCTTTCATCAAAGAAAATCCTAACTCTAGCTATTGTTAGCTTCTTTTCCTCATCTCTAGATGTTTTCATTTCTTCAAGATTCTCAGGCCTTCCACTTTGAACTCACAAGCTAGCTCACCATGCCACCTTGGTATTTTTTGATCTCATGCAACCTTTTCAATCAGCACTTCAATGTACAAAATTTTTGCAAAAAAAATATTGATCCTCATCGAGCCAAACCCAAGCTGGGTTTGTTGACTTTGGTGGCATCTACACTTCGTCCAACCTCTAGCTCACGGTGATTGTACAGTAGAAGACAAGGAGAAGAGTTCATTTTCGGGTGGAGCTAGGAGCAGATTAAGGGTAGGTAGATGCGGGTTTGAGCTATAAATAAGGAGGAAGACTTGTGAAAAATAAAAAAACATTCCAAAAGAAAAACCTTTTAACAATTTTTTTTTAGTAACAAGAAGAAAATAGGGAAAGGAATTTCAGAGGAAGAAAGAGCATTTTGGGAATCAATTTTCGAGATACCAATACTGTCATTGAGGTAGATTGGTTTTGGGTGGGTTTTAGGAAAGGTAAGCCTTCTACCTTTCATTCTGTGGTTTAGGAATGCACTCCTTTGCTTTTTGATTTTTAGAGCTGTGAGTAATAAGGGGATGTTATTAGTTTCTGATTTTGACTTTGGGGATAAAATTTGATTCATAATTGGTTCTAATTCATGTTGGGTGTTATATCATTCGGTTGAGGCAAGCTTGGTCTTGTTCCTTGGTTTAAATCTAATTTGGATGTATGTTTAAATACTATCTTCCATTTCAAATTTGTTTTATTTCGATTCTTAGTCAGATGTTATTCATGTGTATTAAATCTGACTTGTTTGATCAAAAGATGGTGATATTTTCTAGTTCAAAGTTGGGAATGGAAAATGACAATTTTAGGGTGTAATTTCTTTTGTCAAAATATAATTTCTTTTTGATAAGTCAAATATGTTTTCGTTTTAAATTAAGTGTGATGGTTTGGGAACAGTGGGAAACAAGGGACGTCCTTTGATCTTTGAAGTCATACTATTGGTAGCATGCCGTGTAATCTAATGCGTTGTTTTTGTTAATACTATTGAATTGTGTAATAAAAGGACCACCGGACTGTTTTTTGATTTAGTGTTTCAGTTTAAAATTTTTTTTCTTCAAATTATTTCCATTATATTCCTATCCTCCTCTTGTAGGACCTCATCTATCCCTATTTCTTTTGTTTTTCCACTTCTGTTGTTACTTTTCATTGTTTTTCTTATTGTTGCTCACCATTATGTTATCCCTGCAAATAAGTTGAGAGGTGTCCAACACACCTCAATGTCTATTAGAAAAATGCTCGCAATACCAAAAGGAAGGTTTTTTCAGAAGGCTTCAAGAGTCTTTTAACAAGAAGATGTGGGTTTTCAAAAGTGATAGAGTTTTTAACAATGATAAATTTATGGGGTTCAAATTTTGGGTTTTTATTTTTGTTAACGTAAATTTGTGAGGCATGGGTCCATGGCACAATCCTTTTGATGCTAGAAATAAAATAGATGTTACGGGCCTCATTGAAAAATGCTTTCTAGTTTAAGAAATAAAATTGTGGGGAATTTAAATAGACATCACTTATTATTTTGGAGTCTAAGGCATAAGTCTTATTTTAATATGTTTAAAGTAGAAATAGATTCATGAAATTAAAGTCTTTTGATTAGGCTTTGGTTATCATTTTTGTAAAAAAAAAGGGTTCCAAAGGCCTAAAGCTTAATAATGTATTTTTGGAGGGTGGTTAAAGAGTAGGTTTCAATGGCCTAATTAATTTCCCAAATAGGGATTCCAAAAAGCTCATTTTTATTGGGTTTCAAAGGGTTCAATTAAATTAATATTTTAGACTTGATTTTATAAGGCCTAAGACCCTTTAGATTATTCTTCAAATTTTGAAAAATTTCGATAATCTTGTTCTTATTTCAGTGCTTTCAAAATTTCGATAATAATCTTGTTCTTATTATTTCAGTGAATTTTGACCCCGCATATTTTCAGAAGTTGTACTATGGTCCCAAAATTTTTTGGAATTCCATTCGTATCCCAAGTCTTTTAGAAATTTTAGTTAGGTCCCAAAAGCTTTTAAAATTTGGAACTCAGCCCGGAATAATAAATTTTTATCATTTTTTACTTTTCTCTCCAACATTATACGGAGAATTGTTCTCCTATAATGTCTTAGGCTTTATGTGAAAATTTATTTTCCCTATTGTCCTAATTTTTCATGAACAATATGTGAAAATTTATTTTCTCATATTGTCTTAAGCTTTATATAAAGATTTATTCTTCAATATTGTCTTATGTCATCCATAGGCTTTAGGTGGAGGTTCATCCTCCAATACTGTCATAGCCTCTGAAGATTTTGGGTAAGGATTTATTCTCTCACATTATCTTTAGGTGAAGGTTCATCCTCCAACACTGTCCTAGCCTCTAAAGATTTTGGGTAGGGATTTATTCTCTCACATTATCTTATCAAAATACTATCTGTCTTAGGGTTGAGATCATACATCCACCCTAGGCATATAATCAAATATTTTTAAACTACATAGACCTTGATCTCATTGAGGTACGTAGGCTCTTATACAGTAAGTCAAGTCTGTCTCTGTTTATCTTTCATAATCTTTGTACCGTATTAATAAAAAGGGTTCATTAAAATAGTTATAAAATACAATAAAATTAAGCACAAACAATTAAGGGTAACCAGTCTTAGGGATGGACGTTGTGGGCTGTCTAACACCTTTCCCACTCGTAATTTGACTCCCAAACCTTTCCTTTGGTTTCAAAGGCCAATTTTTTTAGAAGATTCCAGGTGAATCAATTTTTATAAAATCTTTGTGTTTTAACCATCCATCACATTGTGACAGTTTGGTGACTCCTCTGGGGAAGTTAGAGAGTCAGGTCCTTAGTTAATTGTTTGTACTTTATAAACTGAATGTTTTATACCACTTCCCTTTTATAATAATTATTTTTGTAATTGCTTCAGCATTTTGTATATATTTTTAACTGCTTTAGCAATTGTTTATTTGTTTTATTACTGTTCTATGTGTGGTTTTTTACAGCTTTCCATAAAAAGCTTGAACTGTTAAAACCCTAGGGTAAATGACTATAACTATTATATCTGTATACACCCTAGGATAGATGACATATAATTGCGTTCTTTTGTTGTTTTGGGTTTCCTTTTTGGGTAAATATATTAGGTCAAAGGTTTGTATGATCTTCGCACAGACTATGCACCATACACAACCCTTGCACACACTTGGACCTTATCCCGATCTGTGAAAGCTTCAGGTTAGAATTAGAGGTGGCGTAATGATGCCTGGTGGGATTTATTCTCCAGGGTTTTCATGAAAGCCTTTGCTTAGATTGTAAACTCACTTATCCAGTTGGTTGCATATGGAGGCTTTGTCCACCTATGTAATGTCGCTGAAAAGTTGAGATTCTCGCTATTCTAGTGGGAGCAGTCTGTTCTAATGGCCATTCCATTAGGATCATAAGCCCACCCTAAGATTTGTGCACTATTAATTGACCATAGGAGCTATCTTATAACAAAAGCTCTGACTATATAAGATAAGGTCATCACTACCTTAAGTCAACCCATATATAGGACAATGAAGAGTGTGCTCTTATATAATTTTATAATTTTTTTTATTGCTACATTATGGATTTATACTTCAATATTGTTGATATAGGATTCAGTGTCAAGTTTTTCAAAATTTAAAAGTAAGAATTGGCATTAAAGATGGAAGCAAGCACTAGTCAGTTCGTAAAGAAATCTAGCATAGTCGTACAATCCTTTAATTTGAGCAAACTGAAGGTTCTAGAGTCAAAGCTATCTCAAATGTTTAAAGAATCATTCATATTAAGGCATTGGGAAATTTTGAAATTACCGCATGTAACAATTCAAGGCTCAGCTAAAATAACATTTCAGAATTTTAGATACCTCTCTCAGATGTTTTGCTTTCCCAGAGGCTCATCTTACTCCCACAATAGAAGAATATGGGACTATGATTGGTCAACTAGTATTAATAGAAACTAAGACTTTAATTACCTAGGTCATATTACTTATAATAACACAATCGCAAATATGCTGAAAAAGGATGTTTATGAAATACAGGCCTAAGTTGTCAAGTAGGGAAAGACAAAGGAATTATCTTGGGGATTATCTAGAAAAATATCTAGAGGAAATGGCTAATAGTAGACAGTGACCTTTGTTCACCTAAGTCCTGGCACTGCCTATATACGATTTGATCTTGTTTCCATCAACAACTAACTTGGTGGATCGTGCCTCCATAGGGCCTATATTACGCCGTAAAGCATTATGGTGTTAACCCTATGCCGGCCATCTTAGCATAAATGTTTCTTACCCTTGACTTCATCCATAAGAATTAGGGAGGCAAGCGAAAATATTACTTAGCCATGTTATATCTTTGGGCAACAACACACTTTTTGGGAAAGCAGGCTGACAAGATGCCTAAGTTGGGACCTTTTGCTCTTTTTCATGAGCTCAAAATTAAAAATTGGAGTACAATAGAGTGGTCTCAGTTATGCAGAGACATCAAGAGAGGAGATATACTCTAGAAATTCTCTTGGTGGAATAAGGAAGAAGTGGTTTATAGTTGCGGCAAATTCCTTTTTGTTCCCTTAATGAGCATCCGAGGGTGTATCTCCTATTCGCCAGTAGTAGGGTTCAAGCAGTTAGCTTATCTACAGAGTGTACCTTCTGCAATGATCACGGATGAATTCTATTTTTACTACAACTAGGGGGATAATAAAAATTTGATAACCAAGATCAAGCAAGCTTGGGACGACAGGTTGATTTTAGGCAGACAAGATCTAGGAAAGAGGTTAATATAGGGGCCACAAAAGAATATTATGATTAGACGAATAAGAAACAGAAAACACTTCTGGCCTAGCAACAATCATCTATCATCTCTAGTCAAGAAGGAAGAATTGAAGTCAAAATAGGAACCTTAGAAGCACACTTGATGGTAGCTGAAAAAGAGAAAGCTAAATTGATGCAGAAAAATAGAGAGCTAAAACAGTAGGTAAAAAGGCTCGAGTAGTCATTACAAATGGTCAAATTAGATCAAGATGTTAAACTTCAGCGACAAAGAGATGTTAGACTGTAAGAGGTTGAAAGATCTAGAGAGGCTATTAAGGATTGGAAAAATAATGAACACCAATGGAAGAAGAAATTGAAAGTTGTTGATGACTTGTTAGGAAGAGAGCAGTCAACTAACATATCGTTTAAGAAAATATTAGCAGGGGCACTAGAAGAGATTGAGCAATTAATTAACATGAATCATATCGTTCTCAATATGCTCGAACCATGATCAGCTAGAGTAATAGATGAATTAAGTAAACAGGAATATTTGGCCACCGAATGGAGAAGATATTATCATTATCCTTATTATCATTATCCGTTTTTGGGACAATGTCCATGCGCTGATTTCTCTTTGGAATATTGTCAACCATGCTTTATTTATGAGGTATTGTACTATCAAATAAAACATGGGCTTTGTTTCAATTACCTCTTAATTCATGCTTGGGAAACCTGACTCTACTATCGTTCAGTAGGGCAATACTATTGTGTTGATGCATGCATCTCCTTGAGATATTGCCAACTAGGTTTGGTTTGTAGGGTACTATACCCACAATAAAAATCTGGGAAGTTACAATTAAATTACTAACTAGTGTGTGTGTGATTTCTTAGCCTAGCAATGCTTATGTAAGGAATTTTCAATCTCCATGATGTATTGCAAACCATGTTCTATTTTGTAGGGTATTGTACCCTCAATAAGAATATGGGAAGAAATAAAATCTCTAATGCCAATCTCAAGAGACTAGTAATGACATTAATTCTGTAACAAGTAATTATTTCAACAAAGCTAATGATTTGACTATTTCATGTTCAAAAAGTCAAAAGAAAACATTAAATTCTTTTCACCATTGCACCACCAAAGAAGGTCTCGACTAAGCGTTCTCAGTCTCTACTTACAATTTATACGAGATCTCATACTATGGAAATAGAGTAATCCAATACTGAGAATATTCAGAGGTTAGAGGGTTGAATGGGTGATATTCAATAATAACTAGAAAAATTAGTGAAATTTATAACTAGTAATATGAGAAGTAAAGGCACAATCCCACCACCACAATAGCCATTCTATTATGGCCGATCTTCGGAAATATCGATAATGACTAATGTTCCACCACCACCAATAGTAACCTCGGCATTCCTAGTAGATGGTGGGAACACTACAGGTGCACCCCTAAGAGGGTATCCATATGAGCAGGCACTGATTATACCCTCCAAGAGTCGAGGGTGCAATAAAAGAGAAAAAGGTCTTGGATCAAGTCCTTATGTTGAAAGAGAAAATGAAGGCTTTACAGGGGTTGAGATCATTTAGAGTGGTCAGTACAAAAAATCTAAGGCTAACTCCCCAAGTAAGCATTCCCAAGGATTTTAAAGTACCTAAATTTGACAAATATAGTGAAAGTACCAATCCTTAGTTTCAACTAAGATCTTATTGTATAAAAATGGCTAAAACTGGAGAAGATGAGAAAATGGTGTTAAATTTATTTCACAAAAGTCTCACTGGAGCGACATTGCAGTGGTATATGGTGCTAGATCACTCCTGAATCCACAGTTGGGAAGATTTAGTGGATGCTTTTCTTAAGCATTATAGCTTCAATTTGGACACAGCTCTTACTAGAGACCAGTTACAAGTTATGCAAAAAAAGAAAAAAATGACATTCAAAGAGTATGCCCGAAAATGGCGAGCACTAGTGGCAGATGTTTAACCTCCTATGACAAATGCTGAGACTTGTTCCTATTTTTGGGAATATTAGGATCACCCAATATATGATTGATGGCGAGAAATACCCTCAATAACTTTTCTGACCTCATAAAAGCTAGAGAGCAAATTGAAATATTAGTTAGAGCTGACAAAATACTAGGAGAAGGAAGTGAGGCAACTGGGTAAAGTCAAAAGAAAAATTTTCATCAAAAGAAAAAGAAGCCGAAAGTAAGGTATGTCTAGAAAAAATAGAATTACAATATGTCCAACCCCATACCCTATTATCAGAATTACAATCAGTCCAACCCTATACCTTATTATCAGAATTACAATAAGTTAAATCCTAGCCCTACTACTAGAATTACAATCAATCCAACCTCAGACCCAATTACCAAAATAGGAACTTTGATTATCAGACAAATACTAGCCAAAATCCAAAAAGTAACATGTAGACACATCACCCTAACAAAACCAAAATCAGAATACCAATCCATTGCAAAATAAGCCATTTAGGGAACAATACCCAATCTCAGATCTTTATATGACCATTACTGACCTATACAAGCAGCTATATGATGGTCAAATCATCTGTCTTGTACCATATGAACCACTACAACCTCCTTATCTAGTATCATATAAAGCTTATGAGAAGTGGTGTTTCATTGTGGCATTATTAATCATAGTATTGAAACTTGCCCAACCTTTAAGAGACAAGTAGCAAAGCTGTATAAACATGGATCTATTAAGCTTAATCAGGGTGGCCCAAAATATAACTACTAATCCCTTACCAGACCATATGGGTGGAGGGCAATTAGTGCTATGCTAGAAGAAGAAGTAAGTGAGAAAAGTATGAACATCATGAATATACCCAAGGAGGTTATCTTTAAAGGCTTAATAGCAGCAGTGAATGAGGTTGAAAGGAATGAAAATAGTTTGAAAGAATAAGAATTCAGCGATGAACATACGATGTGCACATATCATCAATCATCCAAATGGCATAGTATTGAGCATTGTAAAGCTTTTGGAAAAGACTTGTAAAGGTTGATTATGCTAGGAATTGTTCAATGTTCTAGGAAGACTCAGAATAAAGAAATCAGCATGATTAATGAGGATATTTTTTACCTAAACCTATAATTTTTGATATAAAGGCAAAAGTAAAGGAAAATGCTGCTTTGATACTTACTTTAGTGATCAATCCTTTAACATCGTTCCCTTATAAAAGTAATAAAGTTATCCCATGGATATATACACCAACGGTAACCTTGCACGACCTAGTGGAGGTACTAGGACAGAAGTCTAGGAACAAAAATGAAATAAGAGATGATGTAAGCAACAGAGTTATTAGGAATATAACGAGGGGCAGAATGGTGTTTGCTTCATAAATCACTGACCTACAAAAAAGGAAAAAAAAGCCAATAGAACTGCCTAGTGAGGAAGGCTAATATCAGGATGATGAATTTCTTAAAATTATGAAGCAGAGTAAATATGATATCGTAGAACAACTAGGAAAGACAAGTGCTAAATTTGCACTCTTGTCTTTAATAATTAGTTTAGAGTTATATAGGAAAACTCTACAAAAGATACTGAATCAAGCATACATCAATCCTGCTATTAGTCTAGAGAAGTTTGGAAACTTGGTAAATGGCGTACAGATCACTAATATGATTTCTTTTTTCGAAAGTTATCTCAGTGCATCAGGTAGTGGCCATAATCGAGCCTTACATTTAACAATTAAGTGTAAAAGTCAGCTTGAAATGTGCTACCTTATTCCACTTTGGTGCAGTTACATGTTAATTCAGAAGAAATGAAGACTAGTGATCTTGTTATGAAAGCCTCAATGGGACCCAAAGAGAAGTGAAAGGGACCATTGTGCTAAATTAGAAATTGGCCCATGTATTTTTGAAGTAGTGTGCCAGGTTATGGATGTGGAACTATTCTATACAATGTTGTTAGGAAGACCCTGGATCCATTATGCATGGGCTATACCTTCAATCTGGCATCAAAGACTCAAGTTTATAAACTAGGGAAAAGTCATTACGGTTAAGAGTGAAGAGGAAATGTTGATCTCTAAACTTATTTCAATTCTGTTTATGGAAACAATGGAGCAGAGTGTGGAAAGTGCCTTTTAGACTTTGGAAATCATAAATGCTCGAGACCAAAAAGGGTACCAAGCCAAATAATATGGTGGAGAGCATGATACTCAAGTATGGCTATCAACCAGGAATGGGTTTAGGCCGAGAGTTACAAGGAATCAGCACACTAATTCTGGCAATAAAAAATATAGTAATGAAAGGGCTAGGATATTAGCCCAGAAAAGAAGCAAGAAATAGTAGGGGTATCCCTCAGCTTAAGGAAACCTTTTTGGCAACCCCATGGATAAGTTTCATGAACCTATTTATCAATGCTTTGGGTGGTGATGAGATACAAGATGATTGGATTAGCCTTAGTTAGGACAACTTGTCACTGTGTAATTGGGAGGCAGAGTCGCTCCCAAAAGTTTGCCATTATAAGTAATATTTAGTTTTAGCCTTGTTTTTGAACTGGCCAAGGTTCAAGGCTATTATTTTGTTTTTGTACATATAGACCCTGTTTTATTTAAAGGAATGAAATGTATAAATTTTTCTCACATGTGTTCACCTCTTTTATATTTATTGCCTCTCATTTTAAATATCCTTGATTAGTTTCCTGTCTATCTCTTCATTCAGGGAAATTGTTCTTTCCCATTTCCCACGTCACTCCGAGGTTCTTCAACATCCTACATTTGATTCCCATGTTGATGCAAGTATGAGTAATGATGACACTGAAGAACTAGATTATGAAACCATAGAAAGATTTGCAAAAATAATCAAATTTTTTGAAAAGGAATAAAACCCCATAATCAAGAAATAGAAAAAATTAATTTGGGGAAAGAAGAAGATAAAAGGGTGATTAAAATTGTAGGCAATCCGAAAAATAGCTCTACTCATCGAATTCAATGATGTATTTTCTTGGTCATACCGAGATATGCCATGGCTTGATCTTCAAATGGCATCGCAAAAGATTCCCTTATATCCGACAAAACTGAAATTGCAAAGGATGACTCCATAATGCTCTCTGAAGAAAATGGAATATGTAATGAAACAAATAGAGGCTCACTTTATTGAAGTATCCTAATATCCTAAATGGGTGGCCAATATAGTTCCAGTTCCTAAGAAAGATGGGAGAGTGAGAATGTATGTTGATTATAGAAAATTAAATGATGCTAGCCTAAAAGATGACTTTCTTTTACCACACATTGATGTATTGGTAGAAAATACAGTGTTTAACCATCGATACTTGTTCAAGGATGGGTATTCTGACTATAACCAAATTCCCATGAATGAGATAGACAAAGAAAAAACCACTTTTGTTACACAGTGGGGTACTTTTTGTTACCAAGTAATGCCATTTGGCCTTAAGAATACAGTGGGGTACTTTTTGTTATCATAGGGCAATGGTGACTTTGTTTCATGATATGATGCATAAAGAGATTGAGGTATATGTAGATGATATGGTACCAAAATGCAAGGGGAAAGAAAGTCATGTGGTAGTCCTAAGGAAAGCTTTTGAAAGAATACGTAAGCATAAACTCCGGTTAAACCCTAATAAGTGCATATTTAAGACATCCTTTAGAAAGTTGTTAGGCTTCAAAGGGAATCGAGGTTGAGTCTGATAAAATCAAAGCTCTTCAAGATATGCCAACTCCTCGTATAGAAAGAGAAGTGAGGAGTTTTCTAAGAAGGCTTAACTATATAGCCCGATTCATTACAAAACTAACAGGAACCTGCGAGCCAATGTTTAAACTGTTAAAGAAAAAAAAAACCCCACTGAGTAGGATGAAGATTGCCAACAAGCCTTTGATAAAATAAAATCCTATTTACAGAACCCTCCAGTTTTAGTTCTACCCACACGAGGCAGACCTTATTGTTATATCTGTCGGTCTTGCCTACAGCCATGGGAGCAATGTTTACACAGCACGAAGAATGAAGTAGGAAAGAAAGGGCTATCTATTACTTAAGCAAGAAATTTAATAAATGTGAGGGTCGATACTCTTCAATTGAAAAACTTGCTCGGCATTAGCTTGGGTAGCCAAACAATTTCATTAATATATGGCTTACTATACAATTCTACTCATTTCTAGAATGAATCCTATAAGGTATGTCTTTGAAAATCCACATTTATCTGGTAGAGTCAGCAAATGGTAGGCTATTTTATCAGGATATAACATCAAGTATGTTACCCTAAAAGCAATTAAAGGCAGTGTTATTGCATATCAATTGGCAGAGAATCAAGTAGATGAAAATCGATTAATAAAAGAATTTGAATCAGAGAAAAATTGAAAAATGTATTTTGATGGCGCAGTAATGTAAGTGGAAAGGGTATAGGATCTGTCATCATTTCTCCTGAGGGGACACAGTTCCCAACGGCTATTGAATTGGACTTTGATTGTACCAACAACATGGCAGAATATGAAGCATGTGTTAATGGTTTACAAAAAGGGTCATTAATGAATATTAAGAAGCTAGAAGTCTTTGAGAATTCAAATTTAATAATTTATCAAATGAATGGGAATGGCAAACTCGAGACTCAAAGTTGATTCCATATCAAAAACATCTGTCTCTTCTAGTTGAGAAATTTGAAGAAGTTTCTTTTACTCACTTGAGTCGAGATAAGAGTCAATTTGCAGATGCTCTAGCCACTTTAACAATTATGGCTAAGTTAGACCAAGAAAGTAAGGCTCTCACTGTCAATGTTGAATATAGGGACCAGCCTGTTTATTGCTTAAACATTGAATAAAATGATGAACAGCTGTGGTATGAAGATATTAAGTGATATATATAGTCCTAGCAATACCTAGAAAGGGTAGAAGAAAATGATAAGAAAATCATAAGGCGATTGTCAATGGGTTTTTTCTTAAGTGGACAGGTGTTATACAGAAAAAGATACAATGGAATGCTACTCTAATGCATTGACAACAAAGAAGCATAGTCCAATATGTCAGAAGTACAAGAAGGAATATGTTCGTGTAACACTAATGGGCATCTAATGGCTTGCCAAATCCTAAGATATGGTTATTATTAGACTTTAGTAGAAAAAGATTGCATGAGTTATTGTCAAAAGTGCATAAATGCCAGATTTATTCAGATTTCATCAATGCTCCACCATCTCCTTTACACAGCATAACTATGCCTTTGCCATTCTACATGTGGGGATTGGATGTAATGGGGCCCATTAATCTAAAGCTTCTAATGGCCATCGTTTCATACTAGTGGCTATCGGTTATTTTACTAAGTAGGTAGAAGCAATCTCATATGCCAGTATTACACAAAGGGTATTTGTCAAAATTTCGAGAATGAATATTATTTGTCGATATGGTTTGCCATCCAATATAATTACTGATAATGCAGCGAACTTAAATTTAGAGGTCCAGAAATTATGCGAGTAATTCAAAATCAAGTGTAACAATTCAGTGCCATACAGACCACAAATGAAAGGGGCCGTTGAAGTAGCAAATAAAAATATTAAAAGGATACTGGGAAAAATGGTGGTAACATATAAAGATTGGCATGAAATGCTTCCTTATGCGCTTTATGCATATGGCACATATGTGAAATCTTCAACTGGGGCCACTCAATTTCCTTGATTTATGGAACAAAAGTTATGACACCTATTGAGGTGAAGATCCCTTCTCTTAGGGTACTCATGGAAGTATAGTTAGATGATGCTGAGTGGGATAAGGTTTGCTATGAACAGCTAAATTTGATAGAAGAAAAGTTCCTTGTTGCTATTTGCCATGGTCAACTTTATCAAAAGATAATGGTTCGAGCATTTAACAAAAAAGTTAGACCACCTGAATTTCAAGTTGGAAATTTGGTAATTCAGAGAATATTGCCCAATCAAGAAGATGTTAGACAAAAATGGGCGCCTGCATATAAAGGGCCTTATATCATTAAACAAGCATTCATTAGAGTAGCATTAATTCTCACTGATATGGATGAGCAGGAGTTATTAATTCAACTCAGATGCAATCAAACACTATTATGCATAGCGAAAAAACAAAAAAGAAGGAGAATATTAAGGAAAAAAATCAAAAAAATGCTAAATCAAAAACCTAAAGAGGTGATTTAGGCAAGAAATATCCCATTAAGCTGAAAACAGAAAGGACGACTAAGGTAAAATTTAGGAGCGTTCATTAAGTTGAAAACCCGAAAGGGAAACTTAGGCAAAAATTATGGCATTGGCTCCTAAAGGCATACTCAAAGAAGGAATAAGGCTGAGGGTATAGAGATAATATAACAAAATTTTGAGATCTTTTCTTCAATACCAATATTTGGTTTCTGATATGTGCTACAATACGCATACAGGTAGGAACAAGAGAATTAGTGTCCAAGGGCTTCAACTAGAGCAAAATTAATTGTTTTTCATTTTGCCGGTCCCTTTGCATAGCAAAGTTACTTTAACTTGTTTATATTATATTTGACAATAAATTTGGTTTTGTATTTAATCACCATATATCTTGTCTAAGCTTGTTGTCGTTTGTGGTGGAACTCATTAAACCCTATCACATTTGTATATATTCAGTTCAATGAAGGAAATTTGTTCATTTAATAAGTTTCCATTCGAATTTATTCTATAGATAAAACTTGATGGTTTTGAAAAATAAGAAAAAGGCTAAAATTTAATATTATTTTGTTCTTTGGTTATAATCAACTTACATTACAAGAATTAGCGAGTGGTTTGATGAATCACCAAAACTTCAGAAAAGTGTTTGTTTTTGGAATGATCAAACAGTGCATTGTACAAAGAAAGGCAAACGTTTTAGTCGAATCTTTTTTTGGAAATGCAAGGTACATTCTTTGAAAGCATTAGCTTAGTCTTAAAAGCTTTTAGCACATGTAATTTGCTAACCAAATAAATAAATAAATAATAATAAAAATTTTGAAATTACTTAACATAGAGGTTTGTCTCCTTGCCTAGTTCGAAGTTACCCAGTATAGAAGTTTGTCCTTTGCTCAGTTCGAAGTTACCTAGCATAGAGGTTTATCCCTTGCCCAGTTCGAAGCTACTTGGCATAGAGGTTTGTCCCTTGCCCAATTCAAAGTTACCTGACATAGAGGTTTGTCCCTTGCCTAGTTACTAATTAAAAAAATATTTTTTTAATTCGAATGTTTTTTGTGCCGTATTTTTCTTCTGAACAAAATATGTGTTTTTTATATTTACTTGTTCTTTATACAAAAATATGGAAAATCGTTGATTTTTCAAATTTCTCTATTAAGAAGCAAGCAAAGTGTGGCAACTATAAACACCAATTTTGTCTAGGTGATTTTAGAAATTTAGGGAAATAGTAAAACTACAAAAAATTAAGAAAACACAAAAAAATTAGAGAAAATAATAATAATGGCTGAGAAAGCATAAAATGCAGGAAAGAATAAAAAACATATATATACAATGACCAAAGAAAAAGTGGAAAAAACTAAAATTACAAAAATATGAAACTTTATTTTCTTTTACAAAATATTAAAAAATAATAATAAAAGAAAAATGAAATACAAAATGGAAAATGAAAAGAAAAAAGAAAATACATTTTATCCCAATTTTTGTTTTTCGGATCCATCCTTTGCCCATTAAATTTAAGCCATACACCATTAACCCATTTCTTCACCAACAGCCTAATTAATTCTGGTCCCAATTACCTAAGTCCCTGACTCCCAACTCAACATACTTACAACTTGGTCCACCAATTCCTTGCTGGCCCGGTTCGTTGGCCTAATCCATGAAGTTATCAAAACCTAATGTCTCACATCACCTTTACTAACATAGCCGTTAGCTGCCCCTTTCTTCCCCCTTTCTCTTTTGTTTATAAGCCCTAATGGCTGTCCATCTCTTCTTCTTTCTCATTGTTGCAGTTGGGTTTCTTCTACCCTAGCTGCCATTCCATTTTCCTTTCATCAAAGAAAATCCTAACTCTAGCCATTGTCATATTCTCTTCCCTATCTCTAGATGTTTTTGTTTCTTGAAGATTCTCGAGCCTTACACTTCGATCTCACAAGCCAACTCACCATGCCACTAGGTGTTTTCTGATCTCATGCAACCTTCTCAATCAGCACTTCAGTGCACCATATTTCTACAAAAAAAAAATTGATCCTTATCGAGCCAAATTTTAGAGGAAGAAAGAGCATTTTGGGAATCAATTTCCAAGATACCAATACTATCGCTGAGGTAGATTGGTTTTGGGTGGGTTTCCAGAAAGGTAAGCCTTCTACCTTTCATTTTGTGGTTTGGGTATACACTCCGTTGCTTTCTGATTTTTAGAGCTGTGAGTGATAAGGGGATGTTATTAGTTTCTGATTTTGAATTTGGGGGTAAAGTTTGATTCATAATTGGTTCTAATTCATGTTAGGTGTTATATCATTTGGTTAAGGCAAGGTTGGTCTTGTTCCTTGGTTTAAATCTAATTTGGATGCATGTTTAAATACTATCTACCATTTCAAATTGGTTTTATTTCGATTCTTAGTTAGATTTTGTTCATGTGTGTTAAATTTGACTTGTTTAATCAAAATATGGTGATATTATCTGGTTCAAAGTTGGGCTTTAATGAAAAAAGAGTTTTTTGAGTGTAATTTCTTTTGTCAAAAATATAGTTTCCTTTTGGCAATTCAAATATGTTTTCATTTCAAATTAAGTGGGATGCTTTAGGAACAGTGGGAAACATGGAACGTCCTTTGATCTTTGAATTCATACTACTAGTGGCATGCTATGTAATTTAATGTGTTGTTTTGGTTAATGCGTGCTGAATTGTGTAATTAAAGGACCATCGGACTATTGTTTGATTTAGTGTTTCAGTTTTAAATTTTTTTTTCTTCAAATTGTTTCCATTGTATTCCTCTCCTCCTTTTGTAGGACCTCAGCTATCCCCATTTTTTGTTTTTCACTTTTGTTGTTACTTTACTTTAGTTTATTTGATTGTTGCTCACCATTTTTTTAGCCTTGCAAATAAGTTGAGAGGTTCCTAACACACCTCAATGTCCGTTAGAAAAATGGCCACAATACAAAAATGAAGGTTTTTTGGGAAGGCTTCAAGGGCCTTTTAACAAGAAGACGTGGGTTTTTAAAAGTGGCAAAGTTTTTAGCAATGATAAATTTATGGGGTTTCTTTTTTTGTTAATGCAAATTTGTAAGGCATGGGTCCATGGCACAATCCTTTTGATGCTGAAAATGAAATAGATGTTATGGGCTTCATTGAAAAATGCTTTCTAGTTTAAGAAATAAAATTGTGGGGAATTTAAATAGACATCACTTAATATTTTGGGGTCTAAGGCGTAAGTCTTATTTTAATGTGTTTAAAGTGAAAATAGGTTCATGGAATTAAAGACTTCTGATTACGCTTTGGTTATCATTTTTCTAAAAAATATGGGTTCCAAAGGCCCAAAGCTTAATAATGTATTCTTGGAAGAAGGTTAAAAAGTAGGTTCCAATAGCCTAATTAATTTCCTGGATAGGGATTCCAAAAAGTCAATTTTTATGGGGTTTCAAATGGTTAAATTAAATTAATATTTTTAGAGTTGATTTTAGAGGGCCTAAGACCCTTTAGATTATTCTTCAAATTTTCAGAAAGTTTTGATATTCTTGTTCTTATTTCAGTAGTTTCAAAATTGCGTTTTGCCTCAATCTTGTCTGAAATTGCATTTTGACCCCCATATATTTTAGAAGATGTACTATGGTCCCAATGTTTTTGGGAATTCCATTCATACCCCAAGTCTTTTAGAAATTTTAGTTAGGTCCCAAAAGTTTTCGAAAGTTGGAACTATGCCCAGAATAATAAATTTCTATCATTTTCGATCTTTCTTTCAAACATTCTATGGAGAATTGTTCTCCTATAATGTCTTAGGCTTTATGTGGAAATTTATTCTCTATTGTCCTAATTCTTAATGAACAATATGTGAAAATTTATTTTCTCAAATTGTTTTAAGCTCTATATGAAGATTTATTCTTTTATGTTGTCTTATTTCATCTATAGGCTTTGGGAGGAAGGTCATCCTCTTAAACTATCATAGCCTCTAAAGATTTTGGGTAGAGATTTATTCTCTCACATTATCTTATCAAAATACTATCTACCTTAGGGTTTCGATCATACATCTGCCCTAAGCACATAATCAAATATTGCAAAATTACGTAAACCTTGATTCCATCGGGGTACATAGGCTCTTACACAGTTTCAGGTACAGCTCTTTTTATTTTTGATCTTCTTTGTACCATATTAATAAAAAGGGGTAATTAAAATAGTTATAAAATACAATAAAATTAAACAGAAACAATTAAGGGTAACCATCTTTAGGGATAGACATTGTGGGGTACTTAACACCTTCCCCACTCGTAATTTGACTTCCGAACCTTTGTTGGACGCTGGGTTCATCCAACCATCCAAGGCTCCTTACGGTGCCCCGATCTTATTCCAAAAGAAGAAATATGGGTCGTTGAGAATGTGCAATAAACTACCGGGCACTTAACAAGGTGACTATCAAGAATAAGTACCATATTACCTTGATTGCCGATATCTTTGATCAGTTAGGGAAGGCAAGGTATTTCACCAAGCTGAACCAAAGACTGCATGTGTGACACGGTATGGTTCCTACGAGTTCCTTATTATGCCCTTTGGTTTAACTAATGCTCCTGCTACATTTTGTACATTGATGAACAAGATCTTCCATCATTACTTAGACAAGTTCGTAGTTATCTACTTGGATAACATTGTTGTCTATAGCAACACACTGGAAGAACATGTTGAACATCTACGAATTGTGTTAAAGGTTTTAAAGGAGAATCAGCTTTATGTCAAGAAGAAGAAATGCTCATTTGCTTAATCGGAAGTACTCTTTCTTGGTCATGTCATCAAGGATGGGAAGCTTATGATGGATAATAGCAAGGTTCAGGCCATAAAAGAATGGGAACCGCCTACCAAGATACTGGAGTTGCGATCTTTCCTTAGCTTAGTCAACTATTATTAGCGCTTCATCATGGGATACTTGGCGAGAGCGGCTCCTCTCACTGATCTACTGAAGAAGAACAAGGCATGGGCATGGGATGCTCATTGCCAACAAGCCTTTAAAGATCTAAAAAGGGCCATCATCGAAGAACCAGTGTTAGCCTTGACGGATGTGACCAAACCATTTGAGTTGTATACGGATGCCTCAGATTTCGCTATTGGGAGAGTGTTTATGCAAGAAGGTCATCCCATAGCATATGAAAGCAGGAAGCTAAATGATACTGAGCGGCGATATACAGTTCAAGAGAAGGAGATGACTGCAATCATCCATTGTCTCAGGGTTTGGAGACACTACTTGCTAGGAGCAAAGTTCATCATCATGACTGACAATGTGGCCACGAG
>JASKGM010000667.1:0-12423 GCA_034509205.1 Ceratonia siliqua
ACATAATGGACCCACCAGATTATACTAAACTAGTGCATATACCACATTAGTGTCCCCCACATGATTTGAACTAAAATAATGCATGAACCACATTAGTGGGATCCACCATATTCAACTAAACTAATGCATATATCAAATTAGTGCGACTCACATGATTTAAACTAAAATAATGCATG
The DNA here is from genome assembly GCA_034509205.1 of Ceratonia siliqua. Taxonomy (NCBI): domain Eukaryota; kingdom Viridiplantae; phylum Streptophyta; class Magnoliopsida; order Fabales; family Fabaceae; genus Ceratonia; species Ceratonia siliqua. Next base: position 177 of record JASKGM010000667.1, read on the forward strand.
GACCACAATAGTGGGACCCACAACATACAACTAAACTGATGCATGAACCACATTAGTGGGACTCATCATATTCAACTAAACTAGTGCATATACCAAATTAGTGTGATCCACATGATTAAATTAAAATAATGCATGGACCACAATAATGAGACCCACAACATACAACTAAACTAATGCATTGACCATATTATTGGGATCCACAAGAGAATTAATTGAAGGCTGGACCACAATAGTAGAACCCACATCATACAACTAAAACAATGTATGTATTACATTATTGGGACTACAAAAGAATAAATAATTTTAGAATTTTTTCATACAAATAGCATATTTAATTTCTTGTTGGTCCCACTACCAAACACTAGAGGAATAACGTATTCCTTTAACAAGGGATAATGTACGAAAATAACAAATTCCTTTAAAGAAAATCAATTACACACTTCCTTGTCTTATTAAGCTGATATTGCAAAGAAAATAGAAAACAACTTTGGGAAGATGAACATAAATTGTATATTTTACAAATAATCTTTCACCAAAAAAAAATAACCCACTAAACCTTCCAAAGATTTCACTCCCAGATTTATACGCTTCACTGCTTCACAGCTTTATATGCTTCAATAATTTACAATTAAATTGGCATTGAGTAAGATTTATATGCTTCAATACTTGACCTAAATAGATTTGACATTGAGTAACAAATAATGGAGTGTAATTCCTTGTACAATAGACAACTAATTTTAATGTATTGCAAATTTATGTACAAAGTAATTTTGAGAGACTACTGATAATATTTTCATGCAAAGCAATCTCTCAATCTCCATATTATTATTATTAGACACAACATTGTCTCCCATGGAAGCCATTATATATATATATATATATATATATAAAACTCATTGAAGTATGAGAAAATATATAGTTTTTTTCATCACGGTGGTCTCTGAAAGATAGGAAAATTCACACCAAAGAGTAAATATATATAGACAAATGTGCAGGCTAGCTATGTTTGCTTCTATAGCTCCAGTGAAGGGAATGACCAGAAAAAATCTGGAATATAGACGAATAAGATAGCTCCATATAGCTCCACGGTGGTTTCATCATGGTGACATTGCTTTTATAGCTCCACGGTGGTCTCAATCTCCTAGCTATATAAGATATTCCTAGAATCACATATTTATATTATTTCTTCAATGAAGGGAATGACCAGAAAAAATCTGGAACGCACAAGCAAAAACGAATTTAGAAAAATGGGATTATGAGAAAGGGATGAGCTACCTATACAGAAGAACAGTAAAAATGAAGAGAAGTGGAAACAAAAATAGCCTATACCTTTGAACAAATTTTATAGTACAACTGGGAAGAAGACGAATTTGGAGAAGGAGAGAATGACTCACGATGGAACTTCGAAGAAGATGAACTGATCTGGGACAATGTAGGGGAAACAATGGAAAAGAAAGAAGATGGCAATCTTTAGAATCTGAGACAATGCAGGGGAAACGACGAAGAAGAAATTGGAGAAGAGAACATAGGGACCAAAACGACGTCGTTTTGGTCCCCCCATTTACTGACGTGTGTTCTGTCTGTCCACATGTATATATATGCCTCACTTTATTGTCACGTCAGTATTTTTTATCTGAATATTTAACGATGGTAGGGTTAAGGATAATAATGAAACCTTTTTAAAAGGATAAGAATGAAACTTTAAAACTTTAAGGACAAAATTAAAACTTGCCTCAAACATAAGGGATCTAATATTTTATCAATTTTTCAATTGATTGTATAATTCAATTTTAATTTCCGAATGTTGCTTTTACGGTTTTACCCCTTGCTCCTTCGTCAACCATAAACGAAACCTCTCCAAATCATCCAAAGTGTTCTGACCCAGAAGAGTCAAACATGCCTATCCGATACCAGATGATCCATTGCTTCCTTAGATTGATTTTTCATTTTCTGATTCAATATCCACAGTTATGGGAAATTGTATTTGTACAAAAAGGCCAAGTCTTTGTTTTGAACCGCCAAGGAGGTCGACCTCTCTGAAGACCTACGCCATTGGGAACCTCTGACTGAGAGCATGGACCACTTTATCACTCATGTCCTTGCTTTCTTCGCACCCTCTGATGGCATCGTTCCTGAGAATTTCGCCGACATGTTCATGAAGAAAATTCAAATCGTTGAAGCACGTGCCATTGACACTGTCCCTTGTGTGGGGGAAGAAGGCAAGTTGGCGGTTTGATGACGCAGTACATAGAGAGGGAGTGTGTGTGCCATGCGTGGTCGTGTTCTCTGGTTGGGGACGAACGGCGACCTGCTGAGGCAGTACATCGAGGTTGTAGCTAATTGGTAGGTTTTTGGGTGTATTGGTATTGTTTCAATTTTCAAATGGGTTGAAGCAGTAGATCTCTTAGGCATCTAATGCACCATTACCATATCAGCAATTCTGTTAAAGCAAATAAATCAAGGGACTAAACTTCAGTAAGCTGTTTGTTTCAGGAACCAAATTGCTATGTTAGTCAAATGTTAGTCATTTTTATCAAAACATTTCTGGATCAAAGGTTAAAGTTTTGCCCCCAGTCTTTCAATTATGCAGGCTGAAGAGCAGTGACCGTCTACTTTCATGACTGCTGTATCCACAGTCATGCGTCAGCATCGTCTTGGCCATCGAGCCAACGCCGAGATGGAGCTTTCCTACAAAGCATTCAGTTACAACATTGGATGATTGCTGAGAATGAACTCTAAACAATGAACTCTATAACATCATTGTTTTATTTTTCTCTAGAGCTCAAAAAGGGCATTATAAGCAGGTACGCGCCTTAATTGACAATTTACACTAAGAAATTTGCTTTTATTCCATGTGGGATTTGACGCGTATTATGTGGTTGTCGAAAACCCAGAATGAATCTGTCTTATTACTAACAGCCCTTTCATTATTACGAGTCATGCTTCTTAAAAATTTTTTTTTTTTCATGGACAGTAATCATATTGTTTAGTTGTTTTTCCGAAGGGCGAAGTTCTATAGACTAACAAAAAGTTTATCTTGGAAGCCATGGGTCGTTTATTGAATGCAGTTTAATAGCAGTTGATCCTGCTTTTGTGTTTTTGTGCACTATCCACACATGCATTAAGGTCTTACAATCAAGGAAAGTGTAGTCTGTTTTCAGTTTCATTAGCAACATAATTTGAAAGATATTAGCTCTTCTCATGATAACATGATTCAAAATATAAATTGTTTTTATCCCCCCAAAAGAAAGAAAAAATTTAAGTTGTAGCTTCAGAGTTCAGATTATCAGAGGAGCCAAAGGATGAAAGACTTTCATCCTCCAAATGCGTCTAAGGTAATCCCATTATCGTCAAGTAGGATTACTTGTGATCTGCATATTCAATCAGGTGCTCTGCACATCCATAGGAATTGCGCCTAGCTAAGAAACTTAGAACTTCTAGACAGAACTTTCATTGGCTTTATTTTATCATCCATTTAATTTAATATTACTTTAATTTTTTTGACTGTCCAAATCAATTGACTTTGTATGTGATTTGTTCATGTACGTTAATGTTTATAAATGTAAAGACATAATTTATGCTTGCTACTTTTTGTTTTTGGTAACCTAAATTGTATTTAAAGCTTGTATGAAAAAATATTTATTTATCATTTTCTAAAGATGTTATAAATTTACTTAATGCTTTATTTGTCGTAAAACAAACAATGGAAATGATATAATTACTTTACAATGGTACTTTTAGCTGGTTAGGGGTTAGTAAATCCAAAATATCGTGATATATTTCCATACAGAATTATTTCTTTTCATTTGTTTTAGTGAATCACTGAGCATTTAAAACTTCTTTTCTAGGGTAACATTAGAATCTTCAAGAAAGAAAAGAGCTATTTGTCCATTATTCACTGGTGGGTAGGGGCATTGTGAGTCTTGTGACAGGGAAACTGAAGGAGCGGAGTAATTTATGAAGCATTGATACTTGCCTTTTGCAGCCATATACGTATCTGATACCATGTTTGCATACATATACCTACCATATGCCTACCCCCGTATTCCTCCTCTTATTTATTTATTTATTTTAATTCTTTTTGGCCGGAATGTTTTGCGCAATGTCAAAGAGGTCAAAACAGGTTTGAAACATTTCTAACCCGTTTCAAAACATGTTAAAACCTGATTAATAGTGTTAAAATGTGAAGAATTGTCCTTGAAGTGCATTGAAATTCAACAAACTGCACCAAAACACATCAAAGAGCTTCTAAAACATGTCAACATTTGAGTTTTTAAATATTTTAATGGTGAAAATGTACTATATAAAATTTTATTTATGTTTTAATACAAATTATATATTTTATAAATGAAACTGTGTAACCATATCCTAACTTTTTCAAAAATTGATGTATTCCAGTACCATATCATTTTGGGTACAATACATGTATCCATATCCATGCATCTGATTTGAAAATAATTGTTTGGAAAATTTTTGGTATAGTGATTTTTACTCAATATAAGGGTGCAAAACATTTTTTTTAAAAGAACATTTGAATTTGTCATATTGACCTAGGGCAATAAATATAGCTTTTATTCTTAGAAAATACGTAACGTAATTTGGTTGAGCATATCCAGATTTTAAAACTTGCAATATTCAGACCAAAGTTGACCAATGGTGAAAAAGATTTGACGCACCTATCTTTGCTTTTATGACATTGGCATATATCTCAGGAGGTTCAAAATTTCAATTTTGCAAATTTAGACGAAAGTTGACCAAGGTGAATAAGATTCGACGTGTCTTCCTTGGCTCATACATTGTCAAATATCTCCTCTTTAAAAAGGGGTTATAAGCCCAACTTTATAGAGAAAGAGACCGAGACCGAGACTGAGACAGGTGAGGGAAAAGAAAAACAGAGAATGCAGAAAGGGAGTGATAAAGATGGTGCCAGCCACCACAATAGTTCTCAGAAGCTGCCTTCATCCTCATCATCGAGTATGACTTTATATGTTTATGTACCCATCTTTTAATTTAGTTATTTTTCTTTTTATATTCATCATTTTTGCATTGGCATCGGCATCGGCATTGGCATTTCTTTTCTGTCTGTGATCATGTCTTCAATTGGAGTATCTTAACTCTTATTACTGTCTAAGAAGCACGATAACTGCTTTTCGCAGCCATATATCCATATCCAATTCATATTTGTATTGGATACATGTACTGTATGCCTGCAGTTGTATCTCTCCAATTTTTTTAATTTAATTATATTTTGGTAAGGCACTGTATTTCAGAGTGACGCTTCCTGAGATTCAGTTTCCTATCTATTGTCTCAAATAAATTTCAGAACTTTGCCTCCGATTGGCACCACAGGAGAGTATTGAATCTCATGAGGCATCGTTCTAGAATATGATGTTTTTGGAGGCGCTTTAATGGAATTAACCCTTTGTTTTTTGCCGAAATGATTTGGGCCATGTCAAATCAGGTTGAAATAGGTCAAAACATTTTTAACATGCTTTGAAATGTTTCAAAATGTCAAAAAAAGAAAAACAACAAAAAAAATGTTTAAAACACGACAAAATGCGTTATAATGAATATATACTATATAATGTTTATATTTATTTTAATATTAGTTAAATTATTATAAATACAATTTTAATATTTTATTAATTGTACCCTACCATACCTGATCCTATTTATTAAAAAAAACTGCTCTGTTCCTGTATCATATCATTTCAGATATGATTCATGTGACCATATAGCATTATGAGTGTTTTTCCCCATATGATATCTTAGTTGAATTTTGGAAGTTAAAGATTTTGTGTTTGTTGGGGAGAAGGGGATTTACTTGAAATATTGAAGTCCTCCACTGGTTCTTGCTTTGTGAGACTAGAAATCTTTAGCCTCTGGTGCCTCCCTTTACAAACCTGTATTTCCTATTGTCAGCTTAAAAATGCTTCTCATTTCATAGAGCTTGATGATTGTCTATACCATCATGTAAATGGGGTTGACCTGATTTGTTGTTGAGTTGTCACTGCAACATCTCTTCTTGGTGAGAGTACAAAGAGATTATTGATTTATTGCCTGAAAAGGGCTGATGCTGATCCTTGCCAAACTTGTATGGTGGTGCAACGGGGAATGGTTTCTGGCATGGCAGCTAGCATAAGCTACTCTCTTTTAGGCTGGTTTAGGGTATTGACTGCAGGCATAAAAATTGCAGAACTCCCACTAAATTTGTCAACAGAAGGGCAATCTGTAGCTGCCTCATTTGAAAACAAGCATGTTTTCATGTAGTAGTTATCTTTTGAACAATTGTTTGATTCTCCTATGAGTATCGTGTTGGTAATTTCATAATTATTGGGCAAAGAAAGACTATGAAGACCAAAACTTGTTTGAAAAGATTGTTGAGGTGCACAACCATACTGTTTTCTTTGCATCCCCTTGGGTCCCTATCTTTGAATTTGAAAATCGTGATTTCAGAACCTGACTCCTCCTAGCAGCAACTGTACCTGGATTTAGTTATTTTCTCATTGTTTTCCTTTATCTTTACATTAAATGTTTCATTATTCTTGTTTTGACATATAGAAATTTGCAGAAATAAAGAAGTTAAAGGAGGAATAGTCTTATGTTTAAAGCACGCATTCAAACAATTGGTGCATTCTATTTCTATTTTTCTTTGTTTGTCAGTGATAAGACTATTTTCTGTTCCAATCCATCCACTGTGGCATGTCTTTGAATATGAAGCGTGATTGTTAGGTGAAGATGAGAACCCATAATAAACCCATGCTAGCCTACTGAAAGGCTTTAAAAATGTCTAAAGTGTTTCATTATTTTAATTCATTGTAGTAAAATTGATTTTCTTCTCTTAAGCAAGGCAGACATCTTATATTATTTTCTCAATCTTTCCTTGACTAAGTTGCACCTTTTAAAGAGTACTAGACACTTACTTTTAGAGATGATTCTCTTGGTGGTATGTGGTAATGGTGTCAGATATTAAGTATATACAATATTGGTTTGATTCTGATAATAGGCTCACAGCCAGCCTCATCAAGGAGCAACCAGAGGCAATTGTAAGAAAAAACAAATGCTTCAGAAAATTCAAAAGTAATATCTTTAATTTGATGAAGAATAATCACATAAGTGTGTTTATCACTGTACTTGATCTGTTCTTTCGACCCAAAACATTTTTTATTTTGCAGGTGATTCATCATTCATATTCCTTAACTTCTTTGATAGACTAAATGGTTTTTTACATGTTTATCTTGAGCCCTTCACCAATTCCATCCTATTGATACCTTGTCTGTTTTTCTTTTTCACTTTCATTGTTGTTCTTGTGCCAGTCAGCTTTCTGGAATTAACATTTAATTTCTTTTTATCATACTGAAACTATATATTACTGATACTGATATAATTGTTTTTCTGACACTGGAATCACATAGAAATGTTTTTCCCTCAATACTTGCCTTTTCCTTTTTCCTATTGTCTTGGGAGCAAGGATCAGTACATTCCCATGTCTATGGTTAAGATTTTATGCTGTCAGTTGCACAACTAGGTCTCCAAGTGAGGATGAAAAGGGGGGGAACTCACATTTTCAAAATGAGGATGGTACATAGTGTTATTTAAATTAGGATTCCAACTACTGTTTGGGAAAAAGTGGGGAAAGGAATCTTTCTTTATCTTCTCATTTTCCATTTTTTTCTCTGATAAATGAAAAGTGTATGGTATTTTCCTTCTACTGAAGTAATTAATGACCAATCATTGTTGATCTTGTGATAACTAGGAAAAGTGACGAAAAAGGCAGAGGAGACCCCAGAACTTCCTTCAGATGTGCTAAATATCATTACCGAGAAATTAGATATGGATGACCTTTTTTCATTTGCTGAAGTCTGCCAGAATTGGAGGATATTTCTTTCAAGTTTCTGGAGAGATTTCATGGCATCCCAAGCACCATTAGTTCTTCAAAGGACACCGCATGCTAAAAGAGCTTGTTCTTTCTTTAGCATATCTGATGAAAGAATGTATAACACTGAGCTGCCTTTCTTTTCGGGGTTCTCCCATGCTGGGTTTTCTAGTGGATATCTGATTATGGCAGGTACTAATAATACACTTCTACTAATAAATCCTTTTGCTAGAAAAAAGATGGAAATTGCAGGGTCACATGAACAAGGTTTTGTTATAGATATATATGACCGTGCCATCCTTGCTTTCGCCGTTGATTCAGAAGAGTTTGTCATTGTGGCTCTATGTACATGGTCGTATAATATGCATGTCTATCAATCCCGAAATTCTAGCTGGGCTATTTATTCGAGATGGGGAAGTCCTTGGAAGGTCATGGACGTAGTAGTTCTTCGTCGTACTCTATATGCTATCACTCACAATGCCAAGATAGGGGTATTGAGGCTGAATTCTCCGACCATGATATTTCTCCAACTAAACAATACCCCCATTTTCACTTCATCTGATCTTAAGTTGGTCAGCTCCGGTGATGAGCTTCTAGTGGTTCATTTTAAACCCTGCAGAGTGTTGGAGGTTTACAGGATAGACTTCTCTAACATGGATTGGGTCAGGCTGGAAACGTTAGGAGACTCTGCATTATTCCTCGGTGCAATCACAAAGGCCACTGCATTGAGCAACCCAGGTAGGTGGGGATTTGACAGCAACTGTTTGTATTACATTGATCGCACTTCTCCAAGATGCAGGCTATTCTCCATGAGTAACAAACTCATCAAAGGCATCTCGCTTCCTGAAAATCGACCCCCTTTTAAATCTAATCTATGCAACTTGGATTGGTGTTTTCGACATCTGCATGAGGAGGTAGATTATTCTCTCCATGAATAGCTCGGTTTGTGACAGCATACAGGCACTTCTGTTTGCGCCTTATTCCTTGAATTTCCCCTTTTACCTTTAATAATTTGACCAGACTAAAAAACTTGTCATCTTAGGTGATTTCAGTATTTTTGTTTAGGTTTTTGTTGGACTCTTTTCCGTAAACTTGTCATGTTATGTTATTTTCAGTATCTTTGTTTAGGTTGTTGTTCTTTCATATAATTGAGTGTTATAAACCTTTACAATTTTCTTGTGATTTTGAGATTTGAGTTTGAAATCTTTAATTGGAATATCTAATATTTTGAGGTTTAGGAGAAATAATATGGTTTACACTCCAACCTCTCTTTTCCTACCCAAGAAAAAAAAATTGAAGAAATGAAAAGACAAGAGGAAAGCTTGACTTTCCAAAATATAGTCTGGCTACCCAAGTCAAAAGTTTGTCACTGATGAAGAAATGAAAATATAGGCATAAAGGACCTCATTCCATACATCAGGCACTCCATGGAGGCACCAATGTATGCAATCTGCATAACTGCTTGAATTTGATATAAATGTTCTTTGGTTAGGAATTCCCATTGCTTCCTGTAGATAGATGGGTGTCATTTTGTTTTCCTGTACTCTCAGAGATAGGTGATGTTAAGCATTTGAAAATTTAAACTCTTGTTCTCCGAGAAATTTTTAAATAGATCTAGTTTGTAAAAAATTAAGTAGACCAAATCAATCGTGATTCAAGAATAGACATATAAGCATATTAGATGTGAGTTTCCTTCAAAAGTGTCTATGATGTTTATATGTTTATTTCTAATTGGCTTAGTCTACATATTTTTTATAAACTGATTAACCTAAGAATTTATCTTTGTTCTGAAATCTTCAAGCCTCAGGATCATATTCATTTTCTCATTATTCCTCTTGTGATTTCATATCTGTTTCTTTGTAACAATTGTCACCCTTAGCTACTCTACCTTCCTGAACCCTGCCATTTGTATTGCAAATCCAACATGTTCCTTTCTTCATATATAATTAGAGATAACCATATGGACTCATGTATAGTGAATGGAGTTAACCCTTTTTCCTTATCCTAGTCGCCTCACTTGGTGAAGCAGGATTTTATTCTAAGTTTCTGTGACTATTACAAAAGACTTTACCAGCAAAATTAACATAACTTTATAACTGAGAAAGTAAATTACACAATACAGAGAATATCATTTTGTTTTTCAGGTCAAATAACGGTACTGATGTTTAGAAGTTAAGACTTCTTGTAAATTATTCAAAATTTTCACTATTAGATCACACCTAGTAACTTAGAGGCTATCGCTCTTGGTCTGACTAGTTAGTGATAGAATAATGTAAGAGATATGATAAATTATTATAATTAGCTAAAAAAAATATTGTGAGTTTCGTAAGAGATATTGAGCATTTTTCTTCCTCCAAAGTACCATGCAATTTACTAATGTGAGTATTTTTGCTGCATAGAACAGTGTTGTAACTTTTACACCCAAATGAAAAAACACACTTTTAGCTATTAATTTATGAAGAAAAAATTCATTTTACTGCTATTGTTACTCACAAGGAGTAACAACGGAACCCAGCATTTTTATGAGGGTGAACACTACAATGCTCCTGAGTATTGATACTTAGGAGCATTGTTTTTTATTTTTAAAATTATAAATTTTTATTTTTTAATTTTTTTTATAATTTTTATTATAAGAAATAAGTATAACCAATTTTAAAAAAATATGAAAAAAATAATAAAAAATTAAAAGATTTTTTTTAAAATTTTTTTGTTTTCTTATTTTGTTTTTTGAATTTTTTTTAAGTATTATGTTATGAAATTTTTTAAAGTTTTTTTTACTTGTTTTTTATTTTTTTCAAATTTTTTTAAGATTTCTCTAACTTATCTTTTAAAAAAAATTATAAAAAAATTTAAAATTTAAAAATAAAAAACTTACCCTTGAGTATTGCTACTCAGAGTAGGTTAGAAACCCCTTTTACAAGAGACCCAGTATTTTATATGAGTGACTATATTCTCATATAAGTTACAATAGGACCCAACCATTATAGAGCTGAGCGGCGGTATCTCCTTATAGATGGGAGGGTCACCCATCTATGAAATAATACATAAGACTAATATCACAAAACAGAATTTGTACTTCTTTTATGACCATAAAGTTGTGACATTACATATTACCCAACCAGGATTTTAACCTTATCTGGGTCCCCCATTGACGCCCACCCACTTGTTAAAATGTCAGAATAAAAAGCAAATTAATAGTATGATATACAATCATATATACGGTGGTTGGAAATTGGAGTTATTCATATGCAAATTGATCAAAGAAATTGATAGTTTGGTCAATTGAAAACCCCAATTTCTGCATTAGTCCAATACCTAGCATGCTTTTCTATGGCCTTGAATCTGACAACCCGATTAGTAGCCGATGGTCCACCGTATCTTCTGAGCAAGAGTTTTTTAGATTGGGGCTGGACTGATCGATTTATCCAATCCAATTAAGAGTTATAAAGTACTCTTTGCTAGATTGGATAAGATAATATAAATTAATATAATTCAATCTTATATAATATTTAATTTGTATAATAAATTATATAAATTTATATGTTTAAGATTTTTTATATAATAATTATTGTATAATATTATAAGTCATGATAAATAATTTTATATAAGAAATTTTCTTAAATGATTTATTATTTATTAATATATTATTATATTATTATTATTATTATTATTATTACTTTTAGCATTACTATCATCACTATCATTGTTATCACTATTATCACTATAGTCATTATTATTATCACCGCCCTAACCACTATCATCACTACTCTCACTACCACTTTTACTTCCATCACCACTACAAGTTTACAACTATCATATTATATTATAAATTTAATAACTTTTTTATACATTAGGATATTATTTTATTGTCAACAACCATATAAAGTAATATTATTATATAATCCTACATATACGTTGTTATAACAAATATATGATTGTATAAAAAATTATATATAAATAACCTATACAATATTAATTATTATTACTTATACTATCTAAACTTATCCACATACTAAACAAATCTTAAAATATTCAATTTGATTTATCATTAAGGGCCTGTTCGGATGTTCTTTAAAAATAATGACCTTTATAAAATGAAAAGTTAATTCTTAAAAGAGAATGTATTTTAGTAGAACGAGAAGTTGTTTTGCATTTAGATGAGTAAATGAAAATGACTTTTGAATCAAAAAATGTCTTCGGCTACAAAACTGTAAAATGACATTTGATTGATAAAATTATTAAAATGGACATGTACAAAAAGTTTAAAATTAATAATTTTTAATAGATAAAAATAATATATTTAATTTAAAAATAATAAAATAAATATATACATGATTAAAAATAATAAATTTTAAAATAAAATAATAATTA
>JASKGM010000688.1:0-12419 GCA_034509205.1 Ceratonia siliqua
ATATATATGTATTTTACTGGCCGGCTCCTTATTGAGTTTTACGGCTGTTCCAACTCTGTCTTCATTCTCCTCTCCTCCTCCTTCTAACATTACAATTATCATTGACCTGCTGATTTCCATATAAGGCACGCAGTTACTGCCATTGATTCCCTTTGTCCCATACCTTATTCCTCCTAACGTAAACTTGATTTAATTGTAGCAGAAACACAAATTTGATATATTCAATTACTGATCAAGTCCTCCCGAAGAGAACAAGAGAATCTTTCCTTCAAGATAAAACATATATGAACACAGTATGATGAGAACTCAATTCTTTCCCCCACGACAAGCTGAACACCAAATTTCTGAATGATTGAAATGTTATCGATGCATGATTCCAAAACCAAATTATCATCACCATTTCCTTGGAACTCAATTCTTGAAATCCCATTATCCCGTTTAATATTGACAGCCATAAGTCCACCCTTATTATCATTTTCTGTCCAATAAAGCATCATAATGTGTTGATCTACAGTCCACATTATCATTGCAAGCTGGTACCTGACGAAACATATCCTGGACAATCCAGACCCAAGTGGCACAGTGTAAGATTGCACCCTTATCTCAGAATAACTCTCTAAGAATTTTAAGCAACCTTTGGAGATTGAATTATCTTTGAAATATGCAGCCGTGTTACTATTAAATTCTTTAGGAACACTTTCAATGCCATACTCATCTGAAAATTCAGCAATACATTTGGAGATACAAGGAGTAGCAATTCCAAAATTAATGAGAATGGAACCCATCAAAAAGAAGCTCACTCCATCAAGCTTACCACAATTTTCAAGGATTCTGAGATGCAAAATAACAAATTAATAAACCAACCTACAATAACACTTGCATTCTCCCAGCATTGAATAAATGATTCAACAGATTGTTGATCCCTTGGGGACAAAGCCACATCATATCTCTTCTTTTCACATTACTTCTTAAAGCACATAACTAGAACAGCTGTAAGCTCAAGAAAGGAAATGTGGTAACTCCATAGTGCATAATACTCCGAAGAGAGTTCAATGGTGGATAAGACACATTCTTCTGGGCAATTTATTGAATTTAAACAAAGTCTTGACAGCTCCATAGTGGACAAAAGTTTAAACACTTCCCCAGCATTTGATATGAGCCGACTGTTGGGAATTTCAATCCAATTCAATGACAAGTACACTCTTGCATCCTGAAATTTGAAGGATGCGAAGACATCATAAAACTCTATTAGAGTTGATATGAAAATGACCCATAGATCAATGCAATTGATGTACTGCCAACTGCATGCCTTCTGAACTTCCTCCTTCTTTGTTTGCCACTCCTTCTGCAATATCTTAGCTAGGTTCTGTTTCCATATCTTGCGTGTAATTTTCAACCATTCATATTCAGATGCAGGCATAGTAAAAGATGGTGATTTCGTGGATAAATCTGATCCTGCAATTTAGTGCGTACAAAATTAGGAGTAGCCATGTACTCTTCACCTTCAAGAACTTTATTATCTTTGCCATGCTTCAACAAGCACATGCTATCATCATAAATTCTCTCTGGCACCACCAGCAAATTATGGTAAGTAGATGTTAGACAAGCTGAATACCTACAAGTTTAGGTGCCATCTTAGCTAATTTGGCTTTTAAAATAATACTTGCATGCTTTTTGTAGAGTTTTGACTCAAGAATTCCAGTTTCAAAGATTGTCTCAGCAGTCCTCTCATCATACTTGCTACATAGGGTCACAAAAATCTGAGGGATTACAGACTTCACTACACAGGCATAATTTAAGTTTTCTAACAGCATCACCATTGAATGAAATTGAAGGATGAAACTCAGTTACCACAAACTCATCCTTATAACGTCATAAGACTGTCAGTATATCAGGTTTGATTTTCGAATGCCTCAATATGAGGATTAGCTTTCAATATATAGGCAAAGATTCATAATTACAACCTATAATCATCAGCCTAAAATCTGCCACAAATCATTCCTAATTACATCAACATAACAGCCATATAATTGTAATTAAATTAGCCTAATTAAGTTAGCCTAAAATCTGGGATCTTATTTACATCTTTATTGACTAACATCCCCCCTCAAATTGATGCTGGACGATCAAGAAGCATCAATTTGTCAATCAAGAACTGAAGCCGAGGTCGAGATAGAGCTTTGGTGAAGATGTCTGCGGTTTGATGTTCTGTGGAAATGTGAGGAAGGACAAGCTCATGCCGACAAAGTGCCTCACGAATGAAATGACAATCGACTTCAATATGTTTGATACATTCATAAAAGACAGGATTCGTGGCAATCTGAATAGCACTGGTATTACCCGCATGTAAGGAAGTAGGGGTAAGCTGTGAGAATCCAAGTTCACTTAATAAACCACGAAGCCCTATAATCTCAGAGCAAGCAGCCGACATGGCTCTATATTCAGACTCAGTGGATGATTTAGAAACCCGATCCTGCTTCTTACTTTTCTAGGAAATAAGAGCATTACCAAGGAACATACACCAACCCGTGACGAAACGACAAGTTTCGGGACAACGAACCCAATCAACATCACTAAAACCAACCAACTATAAAGAGTTCTCAGAAGGAAAGAACAATCCACGACCAGATGTGCCCTTAAGATAGCGAAGAAGGCGACAAACAGCAAGCAAATGAGATTGACAAGGAGTTTGCATAAATTGGCTGACCTGTTGAACTGCAAAGGAGATGTTAGGACGTGTAATAGTCAAATAATTGAGACTCCCTATAAGTTGCCGATACAAGGAAGGATCAGATAAAGAATCACCACTATCTTGGTAAAGTTTCAAATTGACCTCCATAGGGGTAAGAGCCAAATTACAATCCTGAAGACCAGCTAAGGAAAGAAGCTCCTAAGTATATTTGTGCTGATGTAAGAAAATTCCATTAGGACGTTGTTCCTCAGGCAAAAGTTCTCCCAAACAAATATTCAAAGAAGGTACCGGATCTCTGTTGAGCAACCCAGCACGAACACTTTCAAATTTAGGCCTTAGCTTCATCAAAAATTGATCCCGTTGAGTCTCAAAATGAACTTCTTGTAAAGCTGCAAGAGCTTCTCTGGGAATTTTGGACTGAACTATGCCATAATAACCACTCCATAAATTCATAAATTCAGTGTAAAATTTTTCAATGGACTGACTACTACAAAAGCCCAACTAGTAGCAATTATATCCAGCAAAATGAATGGCCAAATAATCTATTTGCTGAAAATAATTATATCATACCAGCAAAATAACTACAGTCTCTAAATAGAACAATACCGGGAGAAACATGCGGAAACTGCCCACTGAACCAGGAGAAGAAGAAGCCAATAACCAGACTAGGAAACGCCAATGACCAGACCAAAGAACGCCGATAACGGAGCTAGGAGATGCCGAGAACCGTTCATGCTAAACCAGAAAACAACGATAGTCCTTCCATTTAACCAGAGGACGTCTTCAACGAATGCAAAGGATGCCGAGAATCGGACCAGAAAACGCCGGTAACCGAACCAGAAAATGCCGGCAAACAAACCAAAAAACGCCGGCTAGAGAAGCAGAAGATGCCGACCACCCTTCTTCTATTACCAGAAGCTACCAATAAGGAGATGACAATTCTCCAATAAAACTTCACAATCACAATGCGAAGAACCAAGCCAACCCTCAGATTATTGGGGGGGCTCTGATACCATGTTAATATATCAGGTTTGATTTTCGAATGCCTCAATATGAGGATTAGCTTTCAATATATAGGTAAAGATTCATAATTACAGCCTATAATCATCAACCTAAAATCTACCACAAATCATTCCTAATTACATCAACATATCAGCCTTATAATTATAATTAAATTAGCCTAATTAAGTTAGCCTAAATTCAGGGATCTTATTTACATCATCATTGACTCCCAAAGACAACTCCTGTAAACGGACTAGAATTATCAGTCCCTCCAACTCCACACATACCACTAGATAACTAATTTAAGCATCCCCTTGCTTTTTATGAATAGTATGCATCACTATAAGACTCCTCTACATTTTCGTTGATGCGAATCATAACCATATTAGGCTTAGAACACCCTGAAAATGATGTTTGCATTTCATATTCTGCAATCGGTTGATAATTTAGATTATCATCTATATATTACCCGTTCTCCTCAAAATAGCTTTCTAGGTGATTTGAAAATTTTGGCTCCCTTTCTTCCAAATTGTTCAGCCCCTTTGTCTCCTCTATAAATTATGTATGACCATCTCCAAGTTGTACTGATGAGGTATTACCACCATTGTTATCCTCAACATAAATTTCATTTTCATTTTTACTCCCAGAAGCACATGCAAAGCTTGAGTTCCCATAAAGAAATTCATCACCATCTGAATTATTTTCAACAGCCTCACTATCATCTTCAGTGAATACAGCAACAAGAACATTTCTTTCATTAACCTCACTAAGAACATACTTAGGTGCAATGACTGAAAAACTCGAAGCAAGATCTTTATCACTTACAAGTTTAGTACTATTAGACTTTATGGATGCTTGTACACTTTGCTCAGGTACTTTAGAGAGTCCATGCTGCTTTTGCACTCCTTATTCAATGTCACTAATTTTATCATCCCAGTCCTTGATTTTCACTTGCTCTTTGTTTTCATAGACTGCCTCCATTGGGATTACCTCCCTTAAAATTATTGAAATTCTCAGATTCCCTTTCTCCTCGAAATTATCACCTTTGTTTAAATAACTTCGAGATGTTGTACTCTCTTGTTCAGCTTGCTAGCTGTTTTGATGCATTAGAAACATGACCATTCATAATCAGAAGCAAAGAATCTTCACATTAACAACTGTTTCATCTTCTTCCAAGTCCTGACTGGTGTTTTTCCCTGCCTTCTCCTATCCCTTTTCAATTGGCCCACCAAACTGCAGCATTACCCTTAAATCTGGATGCTACTATTTTCACCATTTTCTCTTTTGGCACCTCCCTCATCTCAAAGAAACACTCCACATCTGAAATCCAGCCTAGAAAATTCTTAATAGGCATGTACCCTGTGAAGGCGGGAATATTATCCTCTACACAGTAATCTTTGAACCCATACCTCCTTCCTCTAAGATGAAATTTCTGGTGCGTTAAAATTTCCTCTTCTGATTCTGAACTACTAGTACCCTAGGGTCTGCCATTCCCATTTTTTCTTCCATTTCAGCTTTGAGCTCCTCTGTTTTCTATTGCTCGAGCTTGCCCATAGTCCATGTTCAGCTCATTTGGTGTTGCAGTTCATTCCCAACGAGTGTGAAGTCCCGATCTGGCAATTAGAGCTCTGAGTTCCGTCATTTGTTGTTGCAAACTCCCTAGCAGTGCATCTCTGATATTCGAGCGTTGTCCATATGGCGTCTTCTCCTTGATTTGCACCTCCCTGATGGCTTCTATCACCTCCAGAATTTCCAGGACCCGAGAATGCCATGCTTTGATACCACTTTGACGCAAGGAATACTAGAAATTGGTGTAGTGTGGTCAATTTAAGTGGCTCTTGCAAACGCAAGAGAGAAACTGTCACAATACAATCTTGCAAATGCATGAACAGTAATGCAAACCCTCTCAAACTGAGAAGCAGAGTGTCGAAGACACTGTAGCAGAAGCACAAATCTGATATATTCAATTACTGATTTGGAATACTACATCAGGCAATATTTAGAGAGTTTTCATCTTATAGGGAATGACAATAATACCCTCCAAACTAACTGCTAATAACAAGAATAGAAAAATAACAAGTACAACACACTAACACAATACATACTACAAACAGAAATTACATATAGTCACAGAAATTACATATAGTCACAGAAACAACACAAAGACAGAATCAACAGCCATCACTTTCTGAATTTCTTCTGCTTATCCACTGAGAATAATATTCTATGGCAGTTTGTTTTACATCATAAAGCAAAACCAACGGCTCCTTCCTTCGACTGCCAGCCCTGACAACTCAAATTAATACAATAAAAACAGCTGCTAATCATCCTCTAATTCCCAAGAATCAGGGGATTAATTATTCTGAGTTGACCCTCTTGCCTTTACTACCAGAATCCCTTCCCAGACTGTCATCATTAGTAATTTTATTTCTTCTGGAGTACACATAGTTAATTAGGGGCCTAACAATGCTAATCTTCATCTACTTTTGACAAATGAAGTCGAATTAAGGTCAAACAAATCAGGGATAGAGAGATTGTAAATGTGTAATATCACTACAAGTTGGGTCCATTTTTATGCTTTTTTTTCTTTACCCCACGTGATCCAACAGGTTAGAGACCAAGCAACAAAGAAACAAAGCCCCAAATTCAAAATGTCACATGCTTGGTAAGAACGTAAGATTTGAAGATTTAAATTAAGATCCAATTGAGATTCAAGAAGATAAAGATTTTTCATAGGATTGGGATAGCTAGGGTTATTTGGGAAAATATCTCAAAATTTAGATCTAGATATTGACAACCTTGCATCATAGCACAGCAAAGACTACACTATGCCAGGCCTCTTTATTCTTACCAACACCTTCGTACCTTGTCAAGAGAAACTGCTCTATTGCCTCATGCATGTTCTCGGGTGCTCATTACTTTAATTTTGATAAATTTATTCCGAAAACAAAGTCACCTTCAAAGGTTTTTTTTTTTTTGTGATGAATGAACGAATGAATGAATGAAGAGTTTGCTTAGAAAGAAACCCTAGCTGTCAAGACATGTGATGCATCTTATCTGTGATGTTTAAGAACCCTAGGTATGTGAAGCCTAATTTTTTCTTCCTTCATCTTTTCTACTCTAATTTATGCCAATTAAATCCCCACTGAGACCTGTTCACTTTAGCAGACACCCTAAAAATAAGCCAATTTCACAAACCCTAAACCATCTTCGAGCAAAATTTCCCTAATTCGTATTAAATCTTAGAGTTACTGTTTTGAATGTACTGTTAATAGCCCAGGATCAGCATTAAAAATCAATTATTAAGTACTGAGGTATAAAGTTCCCGCATCAGTTTGGCCAGTGGTATCTACCAGGATAATACTCATGACAAATTGCTTCGTGGCTTAGTCTTTGCAGTGTCAGTTTTTATATGCATTTTGCGAGGAATGGGACTGTTCTCTGGTTTTTGATAATATGGTGTTGACTGGTTCTAAGGTTATGGTACTAAGAAGGAAGGTATAATCTTGTGGATAGAAAGAAACGCCAGAATCTATAAACAGAAGTTTTTAGATCTATATGTGTCAGACAGAATTATTCATTTGGCTTCCTCTGGTAGTTCACCCTGTTCTTTTTAGGAACATGTCTACTACTAATGTTCAAAGAGATTATAAAGCTTTACTGGTTTAAGTTTAATGTTCTGTTTCCCTTTTCTGTGCTGTTATAAAGCATTCCTCCATCGCGTAACTTTTCCTTCTTCTAGATAAAATTATTTGACTATTATCAAGAGACCTATAGAAAATATGAGAATTTAAGAATCGTTTGTTGCACCATTTGCAGTGTGGAAACATACAATTTCATTTTGTAGTTTGCATCAAATTTGAAATTAATCAAAAGTTAAAAAAAAACAAAAAAAAAAGCGAGAAGGCAACAAAAGGAAGGTATCAATGAATTGGTACTCAGACCAAGGTCACATTACCCCGTTGACATATTATGTCTCTTAGCAATTAAAATTTTGCATATGAATTGGATGTTCACATTCAGTCTAGAACAATTGAATGAGGAATATCTGTCTGGTTTTATATCTAAAAGCTAAAACTAAGAGTAACTGATCATTCAGCTCCAAAAGAAATTGAATGCACATGAATGGGGTATTCTCAATGATGGACGTTTTTTCATTAATGCATGTACAAAAAACTCCATTGTTTTCAAATACATACACATCAATCATGAATTCAAAATACTTTCTCACCTGTCTGCTCTCTTTTGCATTTCTGATAAGTCTGTCAAGACAGCTATTGATAATCTTGAGGTCATTCTGAAACTTCCTTTGCCTTGGGACTATCCACCTTGCCAATGGAACTTTCCAATACGGAATGTAGAAAGTGGATCTATGCTCAGCTTCAAAAAGAGTACCATAGACGGCCTATAACACATTTAAAATTAGATGGTCTAAGAACTCTGAGACCACTGGCTTTAACATATAAAAAGTGATAGCTTTTGAAAGCATTCTCTCTATGGTTTACAATTTTGACTTCATGTTCAGAACGACAACCATTAGATAGACAATAAGCAGTTTGTTACTGACATTATGTTGAATCTCTAGAGAAGATAATCTTTATTTCTCAAAGTCAAATCTATAATGCTGTTATCTGATACATACTTCATACCTAGTTTGAAACATATAGTGAGAAAAGAAGTAATTTAGGGAAAGAGAGAGGAGCAAAGGAAAAGAGAATGAGTAGTATGAGGCATTTAAGACTTCACAAGCCCATAGCATTTTCGGCCATGTGGTTTTTGATTGGCCATAGCTAATTAGGTTGTTACTAGTTGTTAAGAATTATCACGTGTTTCCTTATGGCATCAGGTAGCATATGTAGCCCTAGTGGGCTTGGGTCTTTATTATTTTTCCCACCTATCCTCTTCTCTGCCGTTAAACATTTCCATCCCGGTGAGCCCACTCCTTGTCGGAGGCGTCTAAAGTCCAGCTCCACCTAACCGGCGTCCCTCTCGGCAGTGTGGTCGAAAGGACCACGTTCATGGTCCGATAAAGAGCTTCTTCATATGGTCCGATGAATGGTGTCTGGTACGCTGAAATTGCTATTGTGGTCGGCGTTTGGTGTTGTGATGGCTGTGCAAGGTGGTTAATGGCAGTCGACCACTTTACAAGTGCAATAGCTGAACGATGACGAGGTCTGTGGTGGCTACGAGTTCTGTGGTGGGTACGCTGATTTCACAATTTGGGTGCGCGTTTGGGGCTATGCCCACGCATCAGATGCTCCTTTGCTTCTTCAACGGTGTTTGTCATGCCGGCAACCATTGCCGAAAAATTGCTCAAGTGAGTTTGTTTCATTTTTCAGTGGCCGTTTTGTCATTTTATCTCTAGTTTTCTGGTCTGTAATTGATGGTCACCCATATTTTGCTTATTATTAGTTGTGCTTTGGTTATTTATATTCCTTTGTATGATGGAAAATATGGCTGAGAATTCTGGAAAACTTGTTGAGCACTCTGAAATTCATCAATCCACTTCGGGTGGTGGTGAAAGTAAGCGCCTTA
This sequence comes from Ceratonia siliqua, assembly GCA_034509205.1. Taxonomy (NCBI): domain Eukaryota; kingdom Viridiplantae; phylum Streptophyta; class Magnoliopsida; order Fabales; family Fabaceae; genus Ceratonia; species Ceratonia siliqua. Next base: position 9,230 of record JASKGM010000688.1, read on the forward strand.
TATCTGAAATGATCCCAGCACCCACTAAAATTACTAATCACAAACTCGAAAGGTACCACAATTACCCTCAGTTGTGGAAAGCCGTTGAAATGTTTATGTGTGTGGTCGAGATGGAAGATCATCTTAGCCAGGATCTTCCACAGGATGAGACTGTTCGAAAAAAGTGGATCAGGCATGACAAGCACCTGTATGGCTTGATCAGGCAAACTTTGGATGGCCGAGTTGAGGACATCACTACTTACTATGACACGATCAAGGATCTTTGGGAATACCTTGCCTCTTTGTATTCTAGGAAGGAAGATCTGTCTTGAACTTATGAAATTGTTCGGGAAGTCTACCAGGCTGATCAGAAGGAGATGTCGTTATCTAATCATTTCACTCAGTTCATGAAAGTTTCTGAGGAGCTTAATACTTTACTCCCAATTACCAGTGATCTTCGGGAGATGCGTGAACAACGTGAGCAGTTAATTGTCTCGTGTTTTCTCACTAGTCTGCTAGATAAGTATAGCGCAGCCCAGTCCCAATTTCTTACTGGTTTAGACAAATTGAAGTTGCAGCATGTGTATTTTCGTCTACTATGGACAAACCGAGAATCATCTAAACATGTGCCTAGTCTGAGAGAAACATCTGCATTTGTGGGAACTGGCAATCGAGGTGGTCGTGGTAATTCTCGAGGAGGCCGGACTGGTGGTAGAGATGGTGGTAAAGATTTTAGTGATTCTCGTATCTCTTGTTATTATTGTAAGGAGCCAAGACATGTCAAGCGGAATTGTCCCAAGCTACTTGCTAAGCAGCAAGAGGTTGCCAACACTGCTATTTCAGACACTGCTTCAAGGGATGAACAAAGGACCTTTACCTTATCCGCTAATGAGTACACACAGTACACTCAGTTGTTGGCGACTCAACCATTTGCACCATCGTCAAAAAATGAGGTTCAAACAACTACTTTTATTGCTTTCTTTTCATCTTCTCTTCTCGACTAGGTCATTGACTCAGGTGTCACAGACCATATAACTAGCAACACAGGTAACCTTGGTTCATTTTCTCCTTCCTCCCATTTACCTAGAGTCACTTTGGTTGATGGATCTTCAGCACTAGTCCTTGGCAGTGGAATAGCCCACCCCTCCCCATCCATTTCTTTATGTAAAGTGTTTTACCTTTCCAAATTTCTGTTTAACTTGATATTTGTGAGTACGAAAAGTCTGAGAAATAAGAGACAATTGGTCATAGCAAATAAAAGAAGAGATAGGGTAGGTATAAGAACGTTTACCTTTCCGCAGGGTAATGGGAAGGTCAAGAAACAGATCTGGATACGAGGATGGCAGTAATGACGGCAAGTCGAGAGTCTCCAGAGGAACTACCGGTACATCCTGGAATAGCAGAGTTGAGGGTGGCTTTGGGCAGAAGGTATGCGGGAATAAACATGGATGATGGGAGGACAAGGGGGTTCAGGTGGAGCATCGGATGGTGAGTGAACACGATAGACCAAGAAATCATTTTCAAAGGCATATAACACAGGAGTCTCTGACTGGAAAGGGGTAGTCTCAAAAAAAGTGACATCAGCAGACACAACATACTTTCCCAACGCGGGAGAGAACAACGATACCCGTTTTAAGATCTAGGGTAACCAAGGAAAAGACACTTCAAAGATCGAGAGTCAAGTTTCAAAATCTGAGGACGCACATCATGGACAAAACAAGTACAACCAAAAATACGAGGAGGTAAGGGAAACAAGGGCTGAGAGGGATACAAAATAAAGTAACGAATGTGACCATCCAATACAGAGGAAGGCATACGATTAATGAGGAAACATGCAGTAAAGACTGTATCAGCCCAAAACGATTTAGGAACTTTCATGTGAAATAAAAGAGCACGAGCAACTTCCATCAAATGTCTATTTTTTTGTCCACCAACCCCATTCTGTTGGGGGGTGTACACACAGAAAGACTAATGCTTAATACCACATTGTGCCATAAAGGAAGTAAAAAAATATGAGAAAAACTTGTGGCATTATCACTACGTAAAACTTTGATAGTAGTATTAAACTGATTTTGAACCTCAAAACAAGAAGTAGAGAAAACAGAGAACACTTCTGAACGATTTTTTCTTAAATATAACCAAGTTGCACGAAAATAACTATCAACAAAAGTAACGAAATATCGAAACCATTTTTAGACAATACTGGGCAAGGACCCCAAACATCAAAATGAACAACATAAAAAAGGGACGCAGCCCGTTTATTGACTCTCAAAAGATAAGGCAGACAACAATGTTTAACAAACTGATAGGACCCACATTCTAACATTGACAAAGAACTGACACTGGACATAACTTCTTCAAACTTTGTAGAGAGGGATGCCCCAAATAACAATGGGGATCCAAAGGAGACAAGGTACTGGGACAGGCAATTGAGCTATGAACCGAAGGAGGCATGCACTCCAAGACATACAGACCGTTTGACTCACGAACTCTACCACTAATCCACCTCGTCCCAAAATCTTTAAAAACACAATGGCCAGGAAAAAATTCAATACTGCAATTTAAGGCTCTGGTGATTTTGATAACAGACATTAAATTCAATGAAAATTTGGATAAGTGCAATACAATGGATAAGGGTATGGAAGATGTGAGGTAAGAAATGCCACTACCAACAACAGGGGAGGTGAAGCCATCGGTTAAGGTGACACAAGGTAGATGAGATGCCGGGGAAAAGGAAAAAATAATACCTGTGTTTCCTATCATATGATTTGTAGCACTTGAGTCAATGACCCAGCCGCTGGGTGTAGAAGAAAGGCAAGCAGCAGAAATACCTATCTGGGCAGTATGGGCTGTATGAGGTGGAGCAGACTGGGTGGCCTGGAATCTATATAGCAGGCGAACTCATCCGCCGTCATAGGAACCATCTTAATGTCACTCTCTGGGACACACTATCTTATGCAACAGTGTTGGCAAACCGTTGCTGCTTGGCAAGAAGCTTTGGGCAATTAGGCTTCATATGCCCAGATTCCTTACAGTAGTTACACACTATCCTAGTCACACTATCCTAGTATAACAGGTATCACGTCCACCCCTCTGTCCACCTCTAAAACCACCACGGCCACCTCTCCCACAAGCTGGAGTAGCGCAGGGTCAAGGAACAACAAACCCAAGGATTTGTTGACTTGCAAACGCAAGATTTCTGGGAGTTTCT
>JASKGM010000699.1:0-12419 GCA_034509205.1 Ceratonia siliqua
TTACCCAAACGAGTTTTTTTGTTCTCGCAGAACAAAAAAACAAAAAAACTGTTTTTGAAAACGATTCCAAACAGGGCGCAAATTATCCTTGTTCTATTAGAAGATTATTTTTTATTCATTTAGTTTAATCAAACTCACAATGTTAGTAGTCAAGAAGTTTTAAATTGTAAAGTAATATTATTTATCTATCTTATTTATAAATTATACAAAACTTATTGAAATAAATTTATTTGAATTCAAATCATTTTACTTATAAATTCTTTTAATAAATTTAAATACAACGAATATTACTTTATTTTAAAAAAAAATTACAATACATTTAAAAAAAAGGTATCCCTAATTATGCAATAATATAATTACTATTAAATAAAAAAGAATGTGTATATTTAATGATGATGATAATTTATATTATATTTTAAAGTAGAATGTTTCTTGATGGGAGATTGACATTTATCACTCTCTGCTACTTGCACATGTTACTCTATAGTGCTTACACGTATCAATCACTTTCTTGCTCTTCTTTTAAAATATAATTTTTTTAAAAAATTAATAGACTAAATTTATGAATTACCAATTATATGTCAATAGAAATCAAAAAAATTTAATAGAATCTCCTTATTTAATTCTATTTTTTAAAAGGTCAATTGACTAAAAAAATGATTTATTATATTTCTCTTTATACTAATAGAAAGTTAGATTTATTATAATAAAATCTAAATTTAAATTTATTTGTACAAAGCTTTTTCTATATATAGTTTGATCTGCTCCAACTTTATATAATTTTTTTTCTGTACTCCTTTATGCATGATTTTTTTGTCTGTGTTTCAATTTTATTTACTTTTTTTTGTTAGTAGCGATATAAAAAATTCAATTATGAAGGAACTTCACAAAGATCCAATTGATTTTATATTTTTCTTTCTTTTGCAAGTATGAAAGTATGATATGAACTCTGGGCTTTGGGAGAAAAATATTTAAAGAAATGTAACAAATTTGTCCTTAAACATATTTATTTTCTTCCATTTCATTTTCTTTTATGGTTTTCATTCTCCACCGTCTCTCACTCTTCTTCACGTCTCATATTCTTCTCTTCCATATGCTTCTCTAACAAAGATTCAAGAATAATAGCAAATAGATGTCATAAGTGAGAACAAAATAAATAATGCTAGAACTATAATATAACAATCTTGATACATCATAAGAAAAGCAATTTCGAAATCTTAATATTTGTTTACTTTCCTTTCATTTCTTCTTTTACTCTCCAAGTCTCTCTCCTATTTTAGAAGTTTTCCCCATTGTTTTCGGAAGTTATACTTTAGCTCTTCTTAGTAATAACTTCATTTAGATTGAAAATAACTATCTCTATCATATATTTTTGTTTGTTATATATATATATATATATATATATATATATTGTTAGTTCAAGCAGGGATAATTACACAATAAAGGAGTTGAATTGGGTGATCTGAGTTTTAAAAAAAAATTTGATGATAAGAAATATTTCTTACTTTGAGCAACCGAAGAACTTAACTTTGCTGAGAAGAGAAAACTTTCTTAACTTAGTAAACAAAAATCTTAAGTTCTTCGAAAACGTTTTCCTTTTGTTGAAAGGCTAGGAGACTTGGTTGCTTCTTCTTCAATTTCTCAAGTAATCAAACTTGACTTAAGAAGATAAACTTTAATATCACAAGTCAAAATGATTAGCAGAGGAATGTAAAGAATTATGCTCAAGGTATTTCAAATGAAAGGGTGCTTCAAAAAACATATGCTTGAGCATTTAAGAACTCTAGAACAAACTGCATTGAAAGTTGAGATGCAGTAAAGATAAACTAGATGAGAGTATATGAGATTCACACCAAGATATATAGTAGTTCAGACCTAACAAAATACTAAATCTTACATCTACTTTCCAAGTACATAGCAAGAGAATTCACTATAAGGGTAATCATAAGTATAAGATCAAGTTTGAAACTTTTTACAACCTTCACCAAGGTAACCTATCAAACACTAAATTTGCAGGCTCACTAGCAAACCTTAAACCGCTAATTTTACAGGTTCACTCGCAAACCTTAAACCACTAAATTTTACGGGTTCACTAGTAAACCTTATACCACTATATTTTACAGGTTCACATAACAAAATTTTCTCACTAGATTTTTCTTACAGGAAACCTAGTAAACCCAAAATATGATTTAGGATAGATACAAATAACCTCAAACACTCTTAGGATAAACTACAAGGTAAGGCTCAAAGGAATAGCTTTTTCAACCGAGAATTTTAGTCTTTTTTTCAATGTAGATAATGCTCTCTTTCTCACATTAGCTCTTGTAAGTTGGTCTATTTATAGAGCTTGTAGAAGACCGTTACTTCTGAACTAGCCGTTGTGCCTTGAAGTTCTTCAAAGATTCCACCCTAGTATTTCATGCGTTCTGTTTCCAGACAAGCACGCTCTTCGTTGAATTTGAATTCTGGTCTCGATGCTTTGAAGATGGTCTGCATGAGGTCTTTCTCTTTGCAGGCTGTGTTGATCGACTTTTGTATGGGCAAAGAAATCCTTTTTGGATATTCAATAAAATCCTGTCCATTCCCATGTCCACATGTTTTCTGGTGCATGTTCAACGTTCCAGCTTTGAGAAAGTGGTCTGCAGATTTTCTGGGGAAATATGTCAGAAGTATGGAACATAGGAATAATATATTCCATAGTGGCTTATAAAATATTATTTTATGTTATCAAGAAAATGCCACTACAGGATATTCTATTTTAGAAAACATATTCCCTTTTCCAAATGGTATTCACGAGTTTAAATATATAACACATTTCTGAGAGCTTTGTAGAGCAGCGGATAAAAGTTCAGAACCAACTCTCTTTGCTCATGCAACACATTTCTTAAGATGGCAAATATTTCTTACTTGCTCTCTAGAAATTGCTTACAGATAACAAAGAGCTTGCTTGAAGAACGTGTCCTGGTCAGAAAAACTTTGGAATGCTTTTCTTAAGAAATCAAACCACTTCTTATATAAGAAAACTTTCCTTGCATAATATTTTGCTTTAACAAAATTCTTGTTTCGTAAAAAAACTCTTTAAGTTCTTAATAAAACACCTTTTTGCACTTAATAAATATGTCTTAGTTGGATCATCAATATATATATGCTGCTCCTCTACCGCCCAATTTTTTGAGAGCAATACGGGCAACAGCATAGTAAAATGATTCTTTTTTATTTTATTTATTTTGACTTTTCTTTAATAATGAGAAATAATTTTAAATTTTAAATTTTTTTAAAAAAGAAAAAAAGAATTAAAAAAGAATTACATGTTTAAGAAAAAGTAGAAAATTTCAAAAACATCCAAAAATATTTCAAAAATTGGAAATATAGTCAATGTTTTGTGAGATTTTATAATGCTTTCTTTTAGTTGAAAATGATTACATAATTAGAGGATATATTTGTTTTGGATTAATTTTTTAGGGGTAATTCAATCATAAAAGGTTTGTTCACATGTGGTCAAATTATACATATTTACCTCTTTTAAAATTTAAATACAAATAGATTTTGTTTTAATATGAATACAAGTATTGATCTTATTTATTTATTTTTATATGAAAGTAGCATACTTCAAATGAAATTATTGTAATTCTTTAATAACTTTATAAGATAATAGTAAAAATTTCTATAATAAAATAATATATTGTGGCGAGTCAAAATAATATTATAAAAAGAGAAGTCTATATTTTAATAAATTATATAATTTTTCATAATTTTAAACCACATTATTTCAAATTTGATATTATTTTTTAATCACTCCAAACAAATATAGCCTTTTTCAATTCTTTCACTTAATTCTTCAAAGTGGTTTTTAATTGTTTTAATTTCTTAAATATTAATTAATATCAGAGTTTGCTCCATTAAATTCAGTCATATAACTCATGTATGTGGACCAAGCAATAAGTTTGCATAACTTTGATAAGGAGGAAGTGTTTAATTTTATTGATATATTAAAAGAAAATTATTACTACTAATTAGACTTAATATCCTAATCTTTATACACACCAATGATATGATCTAAGTGTTTTTTTTACAGTCTTATTTTAATTAATAATACTAAAATTATCATCAAGTTGAGATTTATACAATTATATTGTGACATAAGCAATCACATATAATTGGCCATAACACTTAGTAGTCTACAAACAACTTAATTTGATTGGCTAAAATAATGTTTTAAGGCACAAATAACTTAATTTAATTAGTCATAAAAACAAGAAACTTAATGTCATTGGCTATAAAGATATTGATAATACAAGCAACCAAACTATTTGGGCAAAACAATTAGTAATTAATGATATATTTATCATTTTCATTTTCAAAAAAAATTTTGAAATTTGAAACTTGAAATATATATTTTAGATTTTAAAATTTAATACTTACAAAAATCAACAAATTTAAATAAATTTATGCACTTTCCAAGATTTATTTTAAGATCCTATCTATATCTGTCTATATTATAAATTTCTTCCACCTCATTGAGCTGTTGACAAGTTTGCACCCTACCAAAATTTTTTCTCAATTCCATCAAATAAACAAATAAATATTTACTACAATCATTTACCACCTTCATATATCATTTGTCTAATTTTTAATTATGATTTAGCTCTTAAAAACAGAGTTGTAATTTGAATAGACTCATAATTAGAGCCTAAATTGTAATCAAACTAAATTCAAAATATTTATTCTCCTAAGTCAACTGAGAATAAAGGAAATTAAACATAATCCCTGAAATTCAGGACTAACTATGCTGGAAAATCAACACTCCTCCTCAAGCTAGATTGTATGTTGATCAAACCCAGTTTGTCTATAAGATTATCAAAATTAGTCTTAGGCAAAGCTTTGGTCAAAATGTCTGTAGTTTGAGAACTAGTTGGAACATAAATTAACTAAACTATTATCACGACCCACACCAGGCACGTGACTGGCATAAGAACTACTATAAAGTAGTTCCCACAAGCCTAACAAACATTTGAGTAAACCGTAACGATCAATAATAATCTAAAGATTTTCATTTAATAACCGAAATTCAAAAATTTTTCATACAGAAAATTGGATAAAGTTTCCCCTGAAAACTGAGTATTTCCAGGAGTACAACAACACAAATAGAAGTAGACAAGTCCACTTTAACACATAAGGGCCTTAGTGGCCACTTACAGAACAGTTCATAGTACAAATATCCGGTTCCTATACTATTCACATATAAAATAATTTGCTCTGGAAGATGCATTCACAATACTATCATACACATGCAAAACTTACTATCTGTCCATAATACATCCATAGGTTGCTCTATTGTCCCTTCTAGAAATAACCCATTAGATTCCAATGGTAGGTTTCTAGGATGCCGGATGATCAGAGGGTGAGGGCGTTGCAACACTATCTAAAAAGAAAAAATAAAGAAATGAGTGTACAGGCCTAGTGAGTAGAAACAACCCCAAAAGTACTAGTTTCTTTACAATAGTAAATTTAAATATAATATATATATATATATATAGCATTAAGATGAACAAATATTATTCTGAACGAGTAGCATCTCAGTTTAATAGCCTTCATAAATATGATAACCAGTTAATAAGATGGATCCACTGCTTCTTCACAAGAGAAACACCATCAGAGACAGATGTAGATAACATGTAACCAATGTTCACAACGGAGCAGAGCGCCTAGTCAGATACAAATATCAGATAATAGATATTCCAATCCGGAGTCAAGCTTACGGATGGTGATATTCCATAACATATTCTATGGACATCCAGATAAGTTAGGTGCACCTAGAGTTTCTCTATGGAAGTAGCTAAAGGATCCACTAAAATCAATTTATAATTCCATAGCTCATAGTATTTACAATATTGAATTAAATAAAAGGAAAATACTGAAAAAATAACATAAATAAAGAAGATAACCTTTAGCCACATATGGTTGCAAAAACCAAGATACTTCTTAATGTTCATACATTTTAAGATAGAGGTAATATAAATTTTTAAATAATGCCCAATAATTTCGTATAGTTAATTAAATCAAAAAATATTATTGCAAAATATAAAATTAATTAAAAGAACATTTTCATCCCAAATTTTCTCAATATAAAATTTCATAAATTCAACATGTTCGAAAATAAAATGAGTAACTTTTATAAGTGGGGAGTTCCACTCAACTAATAAGGGTTTTGACACTTAATTCTTACCAACATAAATTATCTTCCACACTTTAGAGATCCCTCTTGAAAGCCAAGTCCTTTATTGAAATTTTGGAAGTGTTTCCCTTCTGTAACCTTGGTTGCAAAAAAAGCATGAAATTCAAGGATTTAACACTCAACCATTTGGTTGAGGTCAAATGGCATTACCTAACGGTGACTCACAACCTTCAATATATATAGTTTCAAACTTTCCAGCCATCAACCACACTAAGTTGCTGCCATATGGAGAAAACAAAACATGAATGGAAGTGGAAACCTTCAAATAAAAGAGAGAAGAAGATTATTATGGAAAACCTTGTCTTGCTTATGAATAATCTGCTAAAATTTGTAGATTACGATTGTATCCACAAATTTTACTAGAGGTAACCGTAAAACAGAGGAAGGAGAAGGATTCACAACTGTCTTGAAGCAAAAAATGCAGCTGGACTACCATAAGTTTAAAGAAACAACCTAGCTTCCACCAAGATTACCGAATATTGGAACTAGAGTTGAAAATTTGAGCAACAAAGCACATATAGGGAGCTTGAACAGCGGTGACCCGTGTAGTAAAACAGAGCAAATTGAGTAACCATTATAGCAGCGAAAACGGAGCAAAAAATAGCAGTGAAACCGAGTAGTTAAGGCAGTAAAAAGATGAAAATAGAGCAGCAGAATCAGCAGAAAAAAAAAAGCATCAGAAACTCAGAATGAACGCTGGAACCTAGAGTTTTCTAGAGAGAACTTCGTGCAACCAGATGAAAAGTAAAGGGAGGGTTTAGAAATTGTTCAGTCATGGCAGGTCCTTAGAGGACCACGTATTCATCATGAAAATAATTTAAAGTAGGAATCTCACTAAGTGATAGTTTATGTACTGTGGCTAAAATTCTTCTTTTTCTCACGTGATGCAAGAGAATGTTTCTTTAAGTGCTCCTCTTCTTCTTTTTGTTTTCTGTAGCTATCTTTTCTTTCCCTCTTATAACTATATTATTAATTTTATTATTTTACTTCAATAGAAATAAACCTTACAGCTATCCTCTGTGCTATCTTCTTTGAAATAAAGTGACGATCTATCTCAATATGTTTTGTTCTGTTATAATTAATTGGATTCATTCCGATACTTATGGTAGCTGGTTATGCAATATAAATTTATTGGCTTCTCATCTAGCATTCTTAACTTTGGGAGTAGTTTCCTTAGCCACATTCCTTCACAAAATCCCAAGTGCCAATGCTGTTAATTATGCTACTGTGCTGCTCCTTGAGACCATAGATTGTTTTGTGATTCTCCATGTAACCAAAATTTTCCACACATAGGTATAGTAACCTGATGTTGTTGACATGCAGTGTGTAACATCACCTGTTCAATTTTATTTTAATCCCTGCAAATGCAATTTACTCTCATGATCGCATATGTTTTGGAATTGGGTGTGGGGCGGCAAGGGAACTTCGAAATTTTTTAAAAAAGGAGTTTTTTTTTTTAATAATGATAAACTAATTATAAATTTAAATTTAAAAATTTAAAAACAATCAAAAAGAATCATACATTTAAAAAAAAGTAAAAATTTTGAAAAAGAGAAAAATTTTAGAAAAAATATAAAATCATCTTAAAAAATTTCAAAAAAAATACTAAAAACAAAAAACAAAAAAAATATTAAAAATAAAAAAAATAAGAAAAGATAAAAAAAAAACTAATTGAGGAGACAGTAACTTAGTTCCCCCTTTAAAATTAGAGGTACCTTACAACTTTGTATATTGACTTACAATTTGTGGGTAAACATTATAAACAATATTCATGGTACGCAAGAACGAAGCTTTCTAAGGATTGTTGTAGATATGGAGCAGAGAATATCAGTGACAGCGTATTGGCTGAGGCTCCATCAATATATGGTGATGCTTGCAAACATTTCCAAAATGAGCAAGAAGAATTAAATCGGCATTTTTTTTAATATGAACGCCTGATTTTGTTCAAGTAGCTTTAAAAAATGAACCAAAAGAAATTTAAATAAATATAAAAACAAAAGAAATTTAAGAAAATATAAAAATACAAAATACAAGACAAAATAACTAAAAGAAAGAAAGAAAGAAAAAATAATAAAAGTTGGATTTCTTGGATTTTTCGCTCTCTTCACGCACACAGTGGTACCTTCTGCAGCAAACCCCCATTTCATGCTCCACTTCACGCCCTTGCCCTCTTTTTCCCTCACGCTCTCTGCTCTGCATCAGGCTATGGCCACCACCAACATCTCCAGCCCTCACCAGCATGCCTTCTTACTCGCACCATTATGCACGCGATCACCCACTGGGGTTTTTTTGCCTCGGACGCCATCTTCACGGCTAGCAAGTGTGGTCCATGCTTATATTCTCTGCCAGAATTTCAAGCTATTTCGGCTATAAAGGCAGAGAAGAAAGACGCTGCAAAAGAGAGGGGTTCTTGGAAGAAAGCAGAGACGTTGGGGAGTTTGTTTTGGAACTCATAATTGACACTGTGAGTATTGCCCTGCCGTTGTAGACCTGTGTGAAGGGGGGAGCTATTTTGTGACACTTCAGAGAGGTAGGTTCCCTGACTTTGCTGAGCTTCTCTTCTGTTATGGAATTTTTGGTCAAGGAGTATTTTGATTAGCTTCAGAACTAACTACGAGTACAGATGTGATATTTTCTGATTCAAATATGTTTTGTTCTTAAAAATGTGATTCCATGTTATTTCAATTTTTGAATGGGTATATTTACTGTTATTTTCTATTTTTTTCTAGACCCATGAGTCAGGGGCATTAAAACTGGACATTAAGTGAATCATGTAATGCTTCTCTGTTGAAATGTGATTTCAATTTTGGATATTATTTGGTGATTGAAATCAGACTCTGCTCTTTGTTGAAATGTGGTCTTATTTCTCAATGCTATTTTGGATTTTGAATCTGTGTTTTAATAAAACGTGAGTTCAAATCTGATTTTGCATATAGGTTCATTGCATCCTTTGTTTTAACTCAAAATGTGATTTTGATTTGGTGATTGTCAATTTATTTTCATGATATCAAAATAATTCTGATGCGCATTTTGAACTTGTGATTTCGAATGTGCTTACATGCTTCCAAAATGGTTCTGATTTGCATTTTTGTCATTTCTAAATCTAATTTCATTTCCCCAAAAGGTGATTTTGATTTTAGTTCATGATTTCAAATATATTTTTAATATTGTCTTAAGTGATGCTCTTGTAATCAACAGCATTAGGTGTCCCTATCCCCAAGCACATATTACATTTATTTCAAGCAATACATTGTGGATTTGCTTTGTATTCATGCTTAGATACTGCTTGGAATTCATGGTTCATTTTATTTATTTTATTGTCATTTTATCTTATTTTTAACTATATTGTTTGAACTTTTTCATTTTAGATAATGAAGCAAAAATATTTGAGTCATCAGAAGAAGTGATGAGTCCCCACAAGAAAAAAAAAAGAAGAAAGAAAGAAAAGCTCATTATCAAGATCTTGAGATGAAAAAATGAGAGTATACAAAAGCTAGCGCTAGTAATTCCTGATTTAGTCAAAAAGAATCAAAGAAAAAGAAATACTCGCTAAGTTGAAATCTCAAAAGGGCGACTTAGGCAAAAGTTAGGGCTCATTTTGGAAAGAAAATTTGAGATCAAAGCATTAATGCGAGAGAACACAACCGGGGTAACTTTTCTGTTGGACATCACTGTCATCTAAGATATGCTTCTGTCAAAGGACGCAGGATGTGTATCAGTTGCAATATGAGAATCAATGTTTGCGAATGTTGAATAACTCAACTACAACAAAATCTCATCACCCATTTTCCTTAGCTATTCTACCTTTTGCTCCCATAAGAGGAGTTTGTTCATCCGACAGACTCCAAAGGTTTTGTGATTTTTTCATGTCATCTGCTTTGATAAAAGAAGTTTGTTCATTTAACAAATTTTCAGGGTCTTGTGACCTACTTGATTTTCCACCAATTGGTTTCGATTAAGGAGGTTTATTCACCTAATAAACTTCCTCCTTAATAATTGAACTGGGGCAATATTGCGTTGTCTGTAGGTTTCAATTTTCTGTCATTTGTGCAAGGACATTACCACCCATTTCTCTTTTCAGCACATTTGCTAATAGAGGTTCATTCATCTAATGGATTTCTTCTTCAATATATTCATCGGGATAAGATTTGTGAGGATTAATAAAGACTGAATTGAATATCACTTTATAGTGTTTTATTGTTAATTAGTTTCACATTATAGAAATCAAGAACAACTTACTTGATACGGACTGAACTGATGTGGAGTTGTTGTTTACAGGGTTAAGACTCAGTACTTACCTTTGAAAAAGAAAAATAAAGAAAAAGCCCACTAAGTTGAGAACCTGAAAGAGGATTTAGGCAAAAATTAGGGCATTAAATTTAAGAAGGTTTGTAACCGAAGAGGTTGGACATTCAAGAAAAGACTTAAGATTGCAATAATAATGTGAGAAATTGAAAATGGGGCAAATTTTCAAGAAAATATTGCTACCGATGATAGTCTGTTCTTGTTGAAGGGCACAAGGTACATATTGATTGCAATATAAGAATCAGAGAGACTACACACGCCGTGGAGCTTAAAATGGGGCAAGATTTTTTTTGTCTCCACATTTTGCTATCCTATTTGGAATACGAACAAGTTACCTTACATGGTCTAGACCGGTATCAAGTTTATTTTATGAATGACTAAAGTTCAAAATTGCTTTTGAAAAGAGCAGGTCATTTGGAAAAGACAATCCTGGTGTTTTAATTGGACACTTAGTTTGACGATGAAGACAAAGAATTGATCCTAAAGAGAGAACGATTTGGTTTAGTCTTCCTTGAAAGCGCAAGGTATATTTTCAAAATACTTGCATTGTTTCAATTTTTTTTTGGCAGTACTCGGTTATGCCCCTTGCCTTGTTTAAAAATTTTTGGCAATATGTGGTGTTTACCCTTACTAATTTTCAAAATTCTCTTTTTGGCATGCGGCAATGCCCTTACTAGATTCCTAATTTCTTTCGGTTTCATGCGATATTTCCCTAATCAATTTGTGAAGTGTTCTTCCTTGATTTTGAAAATTCTAGCTTAATTCAGTGTTTACCTTTACTAATTTTCAAAATTCTCTTTCTGGCATGCAGCGATGCCATTACCAGATTCTCAATTTCTTTCGGTTTCATGCGGTGTTTACCCTTACTAATTTTCAAAATTATCTTTCTGGCATGCGGCGATGTATGGCCAGATTCCTAATTTCCTTCAGTTTCATGCGGTGATTCCCTGGTCGATTCGGGAAATGTTTTTCTCTGATTTTGGAAATTTTAGTTTAATGCGGTGTTTACCCTTGCTGATTTCCAATTTTTCTTTCTGACATACGACAATTCCTTTGTCAGATTCTCAATTTCTTTCAATTTCATGCAGTGATTCCCTGGCCGATTTGCAAAATGTTTTTTGCTGATTTCAAAAATTCTAGCTCATTGCAGTGTTTACCTTTGCTGATTTTCAAAATTTTCTTTTTGGCATACGGCGATTCTCGTGCCGTATTCCCAATTTCTTTCAATTTCATGCGGTGATTCCTTGGCCAATTTGTGAAGTGTTCTTCCTTAATTTCAAAAATTCTAGCTCAATGCAGTGTTTACCCTTGCGATATCTCAAATCTCGCTTTGCTCACCGAGTTCACTCCTGGACAAAATTTTTATTTTTATCTTTACTTGTTCTTTATCGTTAAACTTGAAAAGTCGTCAATTTTTCATCCTTCCCATAATGAAGTAAGTAAAGAGGGACAACTGTAAATGCCTGATTTTGTCCAAGTAACTTTTAAAAATAAACCAAAAGAAATTTAAATAAATACAAAAGTAAAAAATATTTAAGAAAATGCAAAAATGCAAAATACAAGACAAAATAATCAAAAAAAAAGGAAGAAAGAAAAAATAATAAAAATTAAAAAGTTAAAAAATATATAATAAAAAAAGAAAATTCTATGGACCCCACCACCCTATCTCTCATTTGTCTTTTGTCCCACTTATGCCTCACGCCCTTGTTTCTACACTTCATGGCCCGGCACCCCTATTCTCCTCTCCCATTTCCGGATATCGGTGGATGCTATGCTACCCGAGTAGCAATACTCAGGGTTGTTTTTATATTTTTTAAAATTTAATTAAGAAGTTTTTTAATTTTTTTTATAATTTTTATTTTAAGAAATAAGTTTAAAG